>CAUJNA010002603.1:0-28568 GCA_963377175.1 Effrenium voratum
CCACTTTCATATACGGCGTGCATCAATTTTTAGGAGAACAGCCCCCCCAGCGCGAGCCTGTTTTCAATTGGGATTTATACGCAGACATAATTCTGAACGCAGGCTATGTGTTTCTGCTATTCTGTTGGTGTTGCGCACAACGCGCAACGTCCGCGAATGCAAGAAGGGGCAAGCAAAACACGCTCAGTGTACTACTCGTCAGATGGTTTTTGAGGTTGAAAGTGTCCTCAGACTACGATATCAACGAACATTGTTTTAGGACACTTCATGTTTTAAACCCCTTGCCTGCAACAGCGCAGCCCGTAAGGATATACAACTTTGTTGCTTGTGTGTTGGATCTCCCCATTTCCGTATTCGTGCTTCAACCAGCAAGCCTCCTAGCTCCAGCATGCCTGTCAACCTTGAAGTTTTTGAGCTTTCGAAATCCAGTTGACTCTCCGGCAGTCATGTCCGGTTGTGTGCAACATTGCGCTGTTTTTTCCGCGTGAACCAGGGTTGTGATCCGTGCTTTTCCCTCGCGTTTCCCGTATACAAACGTATTGTAGGCAAGGGGCTTGGCATGCTCGACTTTAATGATTTCAAGAGTTTGGCCCAACTCTGTGAAACCAACATTGGCTTTCTGCCTGTACTTGAAATGCTTGCAGCTTTCCAGTTGTTCCAAAACAACTCGATACCACCCTTAAAACTCATCAACCAAGGATGCGTCATGGCAGCTTGTGCCTGATTTTGCACGAGCCAAAGCTGAGGCACATGTGAAACCTGAATAGGGGTTAGGAAAATCGATTTTCTTGACCCTTTTTGACCCCACGCCAAAGTGGCCCAAAGCTGAAAAGACCGCCTGGACCTGTGGGCGACCAACAGCAACAGCGAAGTGTGAGCGCATGCGCTTGGTTTTTGGCACTGGCGATTTTCAATTCGAATGGCTTGAACCAACTCCATCAAGCCACAGCTACCCTTTCGTTCATGTTCGTTGCTTTAGTTCCCAATTTCTACTCTTAACACTCATCAACACTACATAGAGTCACTGACCAAGAAAAAAAGGGTTTGGCGCTTGGTTGGGAATTTCAAGAGATTGGCCCAGCTCCGTCAAACCACAGAAAACCTTTTGTCCACGCCCTGCGTTTTGTACTTGTCCATTCAGTCATTCATTCATTCATTCGTTCATTCATTCGTTCCATTCCATTCCATTCCATTCCATTCCATTCCATTCCATTCCATTCCATTCCATTCCATTCCATTCCATTCCATTCCATTCCATTCCATTCGTTCATTCATTCATTCGTTCATTCATTCTTCATTCAGCACTCCACACTCCGCACTCCCCACTCCAGTGGAGTGGGGAGTGTGGAGTGCCAAGTGGGGAGTGCGGAGTGCGGAGTGGGGAGTGTGGAGTGCGGAGTGCGGAGTATGAAGTGTGGAGTGCGGAGTGTGGAGCGAGGAGTGAGGAGTAGGGAGCGGGGAGTGTGGAGTGAGGAGTGGAGCGTGGGAAGTGCGGAGTGTGGAGTGTGGAGCGCGGAGTGTGGAGTGTGGAGTGGGGAGTGTGGAGTAGGAAGTATGGAGTGTGGAGTGTGGAGTGTGGAGGGGAGTGGGGAGAGTGTGGAGTGTGGAGTGTGGAGTGGGGAGCGGGGAGTGTGGAGTGGGGAGTGTGGAGTGCGGAGTGCGGAGTGTGGAGTGTGGCGTGGGGAGTGGGGAGCGTGGAGTGTGGAGTGAGGAGTGGGGAGTGGGGTGCGCGGAGTGTGGAGTGTGGAAGTGTGGAGTGTGGAGTGCGGAGTGCGGAGTGTGGGGACTGCGGAGTGCGGAGTAGGGAGTATGGAGTGTGGAGTGGGGGGAGTGTGGAGTGTGGAGTGTGGAGTGAGGAGTGGGGAGTGCGGTCTGGGGAGTCTTAGGGGAGTGTGGATGGAGTGTGGAGTGTGGAGTGAGGAGGAGGGGAGTGTGGTGAGTGGGATTTGCGGAGTGCGGAGTGAGGAGTGTGAGGTAGTGGGGAGTGTGTGAGTGAGGAGAGAGGAGTTGGGGCCGAGGGAGTGGGCCACACTCGCACTGCTCACTCTGCACTCCACACTGCAGACTCCCCACTCCGCACTCCCCACTCCGCACTCCACAGTCCCCCACTCCACACTCCCCCACTCCACACTCCACACTCCCCACTCCACACTCCACACTCCCCACTCCACACTCCCCGCTCCACCCTCCACACTCCCCACTCCCACTCTCCACTCCCCACTCCACACTCCACACTCCACACTCCACACTCCACACTTTACACTCCACACTCCGCATTCCGCACTCCTCACTCCACACTCCCCACTCCGCACTCCCCGCTCCGCACTCCCCACTCCCCAAACAACAATTTTGGAACAAACACACACCAAAACCACGGTGGAATGTTGGGGTGCAATGTTGGTGCAGTTTTGGTGCTGTTTTAAAACTGCACCAAAACTGCACCATAACTGCACCAAAATGGTGCAGTTTTGGTGCAGTTTTAAAAATGCACCAAAACTGCACCAACATTGCACCAACATTGGCGGAGTGCGGAGTGTGGAGTGTGGAGTGGGGAGTGTGGAGTGGGGAGTGGGGAGTGGGGAGTGCGGAGTGCGGAGTGTGGAGTGTGGAGTGTGGAGTGGGGAGTGTGGAGTGGGGAGTGGGGAGTGTGGAGCGGGGAGTGTGGAGTGTGGAGTGTGGAGTGTGGAGTGGGGAGTGTGGAGTGTGGAGTGGGGGAGTGTGGAGTGCGAAGTGGGGAGTGTGGAGTGGGGGGTCTGGAGTGTGGAGTGCGGAGTGAGGAGTGGGGAGTGGGGAGTGGGGAGTGTGGAGTGTGGAGTAGGGAGTATGGAGTGTGGAGTGTGGAGTGTGGAGTGTGGAGTGAGGAGTGGGGAGTGGGGAGTGTGGAGTGGGGAGTATGGAGTGTGGAGTGTGGAGTGTGGAGTGTGGAGTGAGGAGTGAGGAGTGGGGGAGTGTGGAGTGTGGAGTGTGGAGTGTGGAGTGAGAAGTGAGTGGGGAGTGTGGAGTGTGGAGTGGGGAGTGTGGAGTGCGGAGTGCAGAGTGTGGAGTGGGGAGTGTGGAGTGTGGAGTGTGGAGTGCGGAGTGTGGAGTGTGGAGTGAGGAGTGGGGAGTGGGGTGTGTGGAGTGTGGAGTGTGGAAGTGTGGAGTGTGGAGTGTGGAGTCTGGAGTGTGGAGTGTGGGGAGTGGGGAGTGTGGAGTAGGGAGTATGGAGTGTGGAGTGTGGGGAGTGGAGTGAGGAGAGGGAGTGCGGAGTATGAAGTGTGGAGTGTGGAGTGAGGGGTGAGGAGTGGAGTGAGGAGTGGGGAGCGGGGGGTGTGGAGTGTGGAGTGTGGAGTGTGGAGCGTGGAGTGCGGAGTGAGGAGTGGGGTGTGGGGAGTGGGGAGTGTGGAGTGGGGAGTGTGGAGCGCGGAGTGCGGAGTGTGGAGTGTGGAGCGGGGAGTGGGAGTGTGGATTGTGGAGTGTGGAGTGTGAAGTGTGGAGTGAGGAGTGGGGAGCGGGGTGTGTGGAGTGTGGAGTGTGGAAGTGTGGGGTGTGGAGTGCGGAGTGCGGAGTGTGGAGTGTGGAGTGTGGAGTGGCGGAGTAGGGGAGTTTGGAGTAGGGACTGTGGAGTGTGGAGTGTTGTGGAGTGGGGAGTGGGGAGTGGGGAGTGCTGAATGAATGATTCATTGATTGATTGATTGATTGATTGATTGATTGATTGATTGATTGATTGATTGATTGATTGATTGATTGATTGATTGATTGATTGCATGATTGATTGATTGATTGAATGATTGGTTGATTGGTTGATTGAATGAATGAATGACTGAATGAATGAATGAAAAAGTACAAAACGTAGGGCGTGGACAAAAGGTTTCAGTGTTTTCACGGAGTTGGGCCAATCTCTTGAAATTCCGAACCCAAAGTGCTAAAACCACTTTTTCTTGATCACTGACTATATGTAGTGTTTTTTAATGAGTAGACATTGGGAACTAAAGCAACGAACATGAACAAACATGTAGCTGTGGCTTGATGGAGTTGGTCCAAGCTATTCGAATTGAAAATCGCCAGTGCCAGAAAACCAGTCGCATCTTGGTCGCCCACAGGTCCAGGCGGTCCTTTCAGCCTTGGGCCGCTTTGGTGTGGGGTCAAAAAAGGGTCAAGAAAATCAAGTTTTAGCCCCTATTTAGGTTTCACATGTGCCTCAGCTTTGGCTCGTGCAAAATCAGCCACAAGCTGCCATGACGCATCATTGGTTGATGAGTTTTAAGGGTGGCATCAAGTAGTTTTTGAAAAAATTGGAGAGCCGCAAGCATTTCAAGTACAGGCGCAAGCCCAATGTTGGTTTCACAGAGTTGGGCCAAACTCTTGAAATCATTCAAGTCAAGCATGCCAAGCCCCTTGCCTACAATATGTTTGTGTAAGGGATGCGCGAGGTTCAAGCGCGGGTCAAAACCCTGGCTTTCGGGAAAACAACGCAAAGTCGCCAACAACCGGACACGACTCCCGGTCTATTGGGTTTCGAAAGCACAAAAACTTCAAGGTTGAAAGGTATGCTGGAACTAGGAGGCTTGCTGGTTGAAGCGCAAATACGGAAATGGGGAGATCCAAAGCACAAGCAACAAAGTTGTATGTCCTTACGGGCTGCGCTGTTGCAGGCAAGGGGTTTAAAACATGAAGTGTCCTAAAACAATGTTCGTTGATATCGTAGTCTGAGGACACTTTCAACCTCAAAAACCATCTGACGAGTAGTACACTGAGCGTGTTTTGCTTGCCCTCAGAAGTTGCGCATTGTGCGCAATGCCACAACAATAGCCTGCGTTCAGAAGTATGTCTGTAAATAAAGTCCAATGAGCTTGCCATGCGCCACATGCGTCCCATGTAAATGCTTCACGCTTCAGCCAGGGAAATCAGTCGCTCACAAGTAAAGAGGGTTGCGCGCCAGCGCACTTCAATCACATGTCTCCCACAGGACAGGCAACCAGAAGCGTACAAAAAACCAAAGATGAATATGCCGACAAGTCTTCGGATCGCAAGTAAGTGCGCGAGTAAATCTGTGACGTGGGATTCGCATGTAAAAGCGCAAGAAGAGCGCAAACTGCGCTGTCAGTTGCAGGAGTACTACGAGACCTCTGGCAAGAAAATGCATTTTTTGCTTGCGTTCCCTGTGGTTGGCAAGGTGCATTCACCCAAGCATCGTTTGGTGTTACAAGGGCGAGGCGACAATGCAGCGGCTCCAGAAGCTGTGGAATGAAACGAAGCCCTAGTTTCACCGAGAGAACGGCTGGCGCAGGCGCTTCGAGGGAACACCGCATGAGTTGCAAGGATTTCGTTGCTTGAGGATTGAACGGGCTGCTTCGCGAAACAAATGACAAATTACTTGCGGGGCAACCTCCGTATGACTTGTGCTTGCCGGTGCCTTATGGGTTTCACACAGAATTTTTTGCTTGTGACATGTGCAGTGTAGGTTAGACTTGCAGATATTGGTGCTTGTGCTTGCAAAGCAGGAGGCCCGACTCAGGACCATCAAGCGTGCTCGTTCTTACTTGTGAAGTGGGAAGCTGAGCTTTTTTTGCCGTTGACATGCATGTTCCCACGCACTCCCTCTCCCAGAAGCTGAGGCTCATCAGCGCAGCGGTGCGGGTCAATCAGCAATTCGCACGAGCTGGACGCCGTCATCGAAGAGCTCAGCACCATGCTGCCGAAGGACAAGCTGCACAGGATGTATGAGCAGGCGACCAGGGACCCCTATAGTTTCCTCTTCGTCTACTACCTAAAACCGAAGAACCAAATGTTCTACAAGCGCTTTGAAGAGCGTTTCGCGCTTGAGATCAGCTCCCTGGGCCAGAAGCTGTTCGCCAGCTCCACGCTGATCAATGCGAACATCTCCTGCTGCACTTCCGTCGCACCCCATCATCCGTCGAACGGGCGGCTTCCTAAAGAAAAGGATGACAACTACCTACGTGGACAGCCGCAAGAGGGTGGCCGGCTCGGAGGTCGAGCGACGCCAGGCTGGCCGTCTACAAGATCAGAATTGCGGATAGCTTCCTGTCGACAGACCGACACCGGTGCTGCTGGCTGAGGGCGCCACGGCCGCCTGGATCAGCTCCAACTTTGCTACTGCCACCTACAGCGAGACCACGAACAGCCTAAGCGTCGCCTACGACGGCAACCGGCTGATTCTGAACGACCTGGAGCTGCAGCAGCAATTCCCCGACGCGGTGGACTACCCCGCCTCGCCGGCCGCCTCTCCGACCAAGCCCTTCAGTGTGGACCACATGCTGGGCCCGAGCTTCGTCTCTGGCGGGCAGCAGGTCTTCGAGTTTGTCAAAATGATGGCATACAGCGAGGTCTACCTGCGCTGCGCCCAGCTGGCCAACGCCAGCCGCGTGTTGGGCAATCTGGGGGGCGACATCCTGTCCAAGATCACGCTGAAGAGGCGTGGGCACCATCGTGGATGACGGGCACTTCATGGCCGTGAGGGCCCCATCACGCTGAGACACCTGCGCCTTCGACTGACCGATCTGGAAGTCGTCCGACTGAGGGGCTCGTCCCTGTCACGTCTCATCCCCCGAAGGTCTTTTAAAAAAATATGTCCTATTAAAAACCCGATGAAGCAAGCGCAACCGGCGCCAAGGCCAAGAGGCAGGCCCCCGGGCAGCAAGAACAAGCCCAAGCCGCCTGAGCTGCCCCTGCCAAAGAGCAAAAAAATGATCCCCGGCCTGCCCACACAGCCAGCATACGAAATCGACTCCCCCTTCCGGCCCAAGAGGGTGAGATTTCCCAGAGCAGCGCCCAAGGCAAAGCCCAAGGCAAGCGCACTCCCCCCGCCCAAGCCCAAGGCAGCACCCATGCCCAAGGCAGCACCCAGCGCCCAAGCCCAAGGCAGCGCCCAAGCCCAAGGCAGCACCCAAGACAGCGCCCGAGGCCGAGGCACAGTTAGAGCCCGAGGTACAGCCCGAGCCCGAGGTACAGCCCGAGGTACGGCCCGAGCGGCCCGAGCCCGAAGAAGCGCCTCGACCGAGCGAGCGCGCCACGCGCATGCTGGAGAGGTAGTCGGCCTACGACCGGCTGACGGCGGGCGCAAGCGTGCTGGTATAAACGCAAGATGATGTCCATAGAGAACGAGCCGCAGATGCTTCGGTGGTTCCGCACACATTTCGCACACATTTCGGACAGCATGAATCCAGCTAGTGCAGCGACACACTGGCGGGGTTTTCCCCCAGCACATGACGAGTTGGAGCTCCAACCCCCGAGCTCATAACGAAAACTGATCCTGCGAATCGGCGCAAACAGGACAAAGCCGAACACCAAACACCCAAAGGAAAAGGGGGCACCAACAAGCGAAACAACCCCAAACAAGCCCAAAAAGAAATTCGCAAGGATCACGTGCAGGAAGCCGGATCCCATCAGGGACAAGCAAGTCATTTCCGCTTATCTTTTCTAAGTTTGTCTTTGGCGCGGTGTGCTGCAGCATGCCTGGCACCAGGCTTTTCTTTAAGCTCAAGAGGATCCATTTTCACAAAGAATTTTGAAGTAGCGGCCTGCTTAAGTGTGGTAATATCAAGATGGAGGACCGTTCCAAGTTGAAAACCATCAATTAGCAGTTGCGTCACAATCTCTTGGCAAGGAAATTCTGGTCTGGCCACGAAGCCCTTAAAGGGCCTTTTGCATCCAAAAGCATGTCCTGATTGAACATCTCCGCGGCAATGCATAGGCAAGATGTGAGTAACTGTGTTATGAAAGCTGCGCAGTGCTCCCTCAAATGCCTTTTGTTGGTCTGGCCAACTCCAAGGCAACAAGGCAACTGCGGGATTTTGTTGGGCTGTTTGATAAACATACACCTGTCGTGCAGTCGAAGTCAATCTAGGGAGTTCCATGTTTGAGCTCAGTAAGAAAGTCGCACGCTCTTCCTGAAAGCGATTGTCTGGCTGCTTCATCTGCAATGGCGTTTCCAAGTGTATTGAACGTTGATTCTTCATTGAGTTGCGCAAATGGGTCTTGATGCGCCTTAACTTTGCAGACTCTTATCTGCCTCAGCCTACTAACTGAATGCAGTCGGCGAATCAAGTCAAAGTTAGGAGCAGACGAGTGATGCCAAACGTCGCTGCAAAGGGCAATGCTATGTGCAAGGTCAACCACACACTGGCTGTCACTGTATACACAAGCACCAGGCAGACATTCAAGGGCAATGACAGCTGCCTGAAGCTCCAAGCGGGCAACAGTCTGTGACCCCGAAGTTTGGGATGCAAGTGCAACTTTGAATTGAGAAGGAATTATCCTATTCCTGACAAAGTTATCGACAGCAGCACTCTTGTGGGCGTTAGTGGGAAATTGCACTACAATAATGGCCCAACCGGAAAGGCGCGCCTCCGGACACGTTTGGTACAAACCACTGCCATCTGCGTACACTTCAAGAGGCAATTCCCAACTGATTGCGTCGATGACAGCATCAGAGATTTTTGGTTCCGCTTGCGAATAGCATAATGCAGCAAGGGCATCTGCATCTGCACGCCGGTAGGAAACCGGGCATCTCCACAAGGCATTGTCAGGAAGGCAAGCTTCGATAACCTCAGGGAAGTTATCTCTAGCTGATTGTGTTTTAATGCACTGAGTGAACCTGTGTTGATACTCATCAGGATCTCCACACATTGCGCAAGCTCCATCGTACCCTGCCAACCAAATGGCCTTGCGAGTACCATGTTGGTATCCTCCACAAATTTGCCTGGCGGCCGTTTTTTCAGTTCCGAATTCGCACATGGATAATACACTGGCAGTGTTTTTCCTACTAACATGCAGCGTATCAGTCATAAGCTTTCGGTGTGAAGTTCGTACTGCAACAATCCTCATCCAAGCAAGGTGAACATGTTGTTGGATGCAAGGCCACGGCGTGTCGAGCAAATGGATCGAAATGGGCAGGTCACACTGCAATTCGGCCTCTGCATCAATGGTCCATCCAAGCTTATTAAGAGTATATGCAACAGTACCACAGGGACCGTACACCCGCTGGTAGCTAGCAGGATGCGAGATGATACGATTCAACGCCTCAACTCTTAGGTCTGAGTTACGGAGCAAAAAGCGTCTGAAGTGTCTTAGGCACAATAAGGCGACGTATTCCTCTGGATCCTGCAATTTGACCAACAAAGCATTGCAAGCCAAGTAAGGCGAGGCTTTGCTTTCCCCTCCAAGCAGGCAAGACGTTGCAAGCGATCTTAGCGGTTCATAGTGCTGGCGTCCTAGAGGAAATAGTTCACAGCCATGAAAGGCTTTTGGCCAAGCTGAAGTCTGGATGATTTTGCCTTTGACCTTCATACTGGTCGCACTGTTCGTAATTGCTTTAATGGTTCGAGCTGCAGCCTCAAACCTATTGGTCTGACCGAGCAAATGATGACACTTTAGATAGTGAAGAATGCACCCTAGGTCCTGGGCTGCAATTTTGCACTGCATAGCATCAGGGGAACCAAGGACTTCATTAATGACAGGTTTCCAAGATTTAAGCAACTTGTTTTTTGTGGCCCATCCCCAAGATTTATTCCAGTCAATTTGAAGCCTGGTAGCATCGGCGAGCTTGTTTAACATAATCATGGCTTCCCTATTGTATGACATGTCCGAGCTAATCCAACCCCAGTTGTCGTAGTAACAGATAGGAGTTACTCTAGTAGGCTTTCGGCGAGCTTGTTTAACGGCTTCCCTATTGTATGACATGTCAGCTAATCCAACCCCAGTTGTCGTAGTAACAGATAGGAGTTACTGTAGGCTTTAGCACGTGATACATCATCCAGCAGAATGCTGACATAACAAGGACCAGGGACATCCCTCAGCGAAACCTGTTGTTGCAGTACAGGGTAACGAACAGGCGCCCTCAATCGAGAATGTTCGAGTAGCCCTTTTGATCGAGAGGAAAAAAATCTGGCACAGTCTTTTCGGGATACCCAAATGTTCGAGTAGTTGAATTGATGGCCACCTCGGTAGCGTATTGAAACATTTGGTAAGGTCACAGCTTAGGCCGGTTAGCGGACCGGATGCAGAGGAATGCGCTCTTTCAATGTGGAACTGCACAAAGTACGTGAGGTCCTGGGCTCCGTATAGATCCAGCAATAGTCTCTGGAAAAAAAGTAGACCAGTACTGCAGCACTGTCCTAGCAACTATTCCTGACCAAAGTCTCCACAGCAAAGATGCAACTGTGATAGGGCGAGCGTCGTTAGGCGACAGAGGAGTATCAGTTTTGGCAAGTAATGAAACCCTACTAACCATCATCCAATCTGGCCATCCGTCACTGAAGCCTTGCAATCTGTAGCGGTAAAACCACACACCCCTTGCGAAGTTCGGTTTTTAAGGTGCGAGATTCCCCGTTTCCACAATTCAAGGTTATTAAAATCAACATCAAGAATCTGGGCAGGCGGAGGTACTACACGGAGTAACTCAGAAAAGTCACCCCACGCACGTGGATCGTCCTGGTCTTCCCGTGAATCTCTCTCCCAGTATTGCGCCCAGAACGTAGCAAAGCTTCTATGCAGTTCAATTGGGTCCAGATGTAGAATACTTGACAGTCCTCTTTCAGATAACCAAATTTGATTGTGACGCAGATGGCATCGCCAGATTGCAACGCCGCAAGCAGGTGCGCCATTACAGAATGCAGATGGATGAGACTAAAGCATATTGTCGTGCCGCATATGCACGTGCACGAGGACCATCCAGGCCAGCGATCAGCAAGATCGTAGCAGAGCGTGTTTTCGAGGCAACTCTGCTTCGTATAACCGAAAAGGGTAAGTTTCGTGCTAAGCTAAAAAATGCTGAAAATTTTACCCTGTGTGCGAACAGCCGAATCAACGACGATCAAATGAGTGATCTGACACTCGCTGACGACATCCTCACTTTCCGTCTTGATTCGCAACAGTATCCTGACAAGCACTTCGCTGTGAAGCAATCGCTTGAACAATGCTTTGGAATCCATGCACACTCCGGCCACAAAAGGATCCATTGCTCAAAGTCTGGGCTGTAGCCCGAACCCTTGCGGATACTGTCCCACTCCCTCTGACATTGTTTGGTCAAATGTGGTGGTAGTGTACCTGAATGCTTCTTCAAAATGGACAAGAGAGATTGGATTCGCCGAACCTGCCTAATTTTTTATGGTATCCCATGGCTCGTATTCTCCCATGCGAGCTTGTTTGGGAGGGCGAGTGGTTGGCACCGTGACCAAGCTACGCCTCGTACATCTGCCTTTGTGTTTTTTTGGGAGAGTGGCAACAGGAAAACGCATTCTACCAGTCTTGCCCATTGGCGGAGTTTGCGCTCAGCTTGGTCAGAATTAGCAAGGGGTTCATCTGGCATCCGAAAGCTAATGCGCTTAGAATCATAACATTGCTGGGTCGTTTGTTCTGGGAGCCCAAGCTCCATGAGATCCTTAGGCAATGCAAATCTAGTACGTGTCAACTGCGTTGATGGTACCGTGAGCGTGATAATCAGAGGTCTGTGAATGTCGAATGGCGAATCTACTGCAACCTTAACGTCTCGCAAGAAAGGTAGAATTCTACGGTCAATAAGCATAGTGTCATTACGGGACGAATTTTTACAAGTTGGAGGCAGCTCCGCATTTTTAACATTCTGGTACCAAGAGTTCACCTCCTGAAATCCTGCGTCAAGAAATTGTTTCGCGGCTTTCATATTGACGACTTTCGTATTGAAGTCACCAGCGACAATGGTAGGGCACGAATTAAGTGCCATACGGCGCCAAATCATCTCCAAAAGTTGGTTGGTCTTATACTGTCCACTGGCGAAACCATAAATCACAAAGATTCGAATACAGAGGGATCCAATTTCAACATATGTTTCCAACAACCGGCAAGTCTCCATCCATGCTAGAGGGTGTGCCTCAAAAAGTGCCCAGGCTCGAAATCAAAAACGAAAAACAGCACCAACAAGCAAACACAACAAAAAAACAAACAGCGACACCGAAGTGAGCCACAGGTGAAACCAGTACAAATCATGCAATGAGATGGAAAAACCGCAATCCGCGAATTATGAAAACAAGAGTCATCAAGCTGAAATACGGAAGGACTGTGCATCCCAAATGAGCAGTACACGTTGCCGCGCCCCACGGCAGTTCCACGAACGTTAGCCGACCATGGAAATAGAAGATTGGTTCGTAGATGCAGTAGTGACATGCACTCGGCAAGTCAAAGACCGAAAGAAGACATACGCAGGGCAGAGAACGCTCCCAAGCATGCGGAAATACTGACAACATAGTCAGAAGAGAACACGCACGGGCAACACCCATGAGTACGTTATCTGGAGCATAGAAGCGCAGAAATTCGAGCGTAGTCAAGAATAACCGGAAAGAAATAAAATTGTCACACCTCCAGGTCAGCCAAGGGTCAGCCCTCACTGCAAACGACCATCACCCCCACCGCTGCAATTGGCGGCCAAAAGGCGATGTGCCCACAAACGACCGGCCACCCGCCAAAGCGAGAAGGCGGCCGCCATGGGTCCCGATCACGCTGCCAAAGGGTGAATCATGTCTCGGTATTGAGCGGAGCGGACAATCAGCTCACCCGGCAAGTGTAACAATAACGGCCCCGTAGGGCGGACCAGAGAAAAGCAACCACGCCCGAAAGCCCGCGTAAACAGGCGGGAGCACCATCAAAGGTAAAATGAATTCAACACCATCTGAAAAGCACATACACACGTGACCGCATCCCGGAGACCATCAAGCGCATCCCGACTGGCGCTTGTTGCGCTCCGCCAAGTCACCCAAGCCAAGAGGGTCCTTGGCCAGCAAACTCAAAAGCTGGCAGGACCGTGCTTCATTTCATCACGCGAAATACGGCACGGTAGGGCAGACAACAAGGCAACCCCTAATGCCTAACCCCTTGTCCCCACCCCTGAAGTGGATCTGGAAGTGGTGATGGCGCTCCTGGTCTAGCGGCGGCACGCAGTCGCCGTTGTCCAGCTTGCTCAGCATCGCGCCCACCAAGGAGAGAATCGGGCGGTATGGAAGAGCATCACGTTGTCCCTCACCTGCAGCCGCCACTTCCCGCTGTCCGGGTCGGGGCGCCACGTCCTGGCACCGTAGGTGGCGATCAGTGCTCGCGCCAGCATCTCCCCCTTGCAGGCCCCGTCGCACTTGCCCGTGGACCACACGCCGTCCGTTGCGTTGTAGATCTCCATGTGGTCCTGCTGGTGGTCCCATCTCACGGGCACACGGTGACGGAGATCGCCAAGTCCAGGTGGGGCGTCGGCCCCTTCTCCTCATCCTTGAGCCAGTCCCGCACCGTGGTCGTTGCCTCCAAGCGCACCTTCTGACGCGCGGTGAGCGTCAGCCGGCTGTGCCTCATGCCGATCCCCTGCAAGGTCTCAAAATACTCCGAGTCGTTGGCCGGCATCGGTTTCACGGTGAAGAAAAGTCCTCGACTCTGCAGATGCCGAACGGTCGCCTCTGCGGAGAAGCCTTCGCTCGATGAGAACAGGAACGAGTCCCCCAGGTAACCGTGAACGACACAGCCGGCGGGAAGCAGGTTGGCCGCCGCGTCCAGCTTCTGCCGCTCCCGGCGCTGACCTTTGCTCCCCCGAAAAAAAGGAGCGTTGCCGCGCGGGCGCCAAAAAAAAAGAAAACGGCACATCCAACAAGGCGCCTTCAGCTCTCTTTTCCAGCCCTCGGGCATGTGATGCCAGACGTGCTCACGCACGCACGTCATGACCTGCTTGAGTGCTTGATGTCCTTTGGGTGGAGTGGTGGCATGCTCTGCCGGAAAGCGACGATCTGCTCGGTGGACGCAAACGCCTCCAGCGGTCCTGGGGCGATGGAGTGGTCCAGCGCATACCCCAGCATGGCTTGGCAATGGGACGCCGGCATGGCGCACTCGCAGAGGTCCATGCCGCAGAACGCAGCCCACCTGACCGCCTGGGCATGCTGTAGACCGGGAAGCTGCCCATGGAGCCGATAAGCCGCAAGCAGAGGCCCAAGTTCCCCAGCGGCAACTGCCACGTGTCCTGCATGCCCAGCAGCTCCTTGACGAAGGGCAAGTTGATGCGAGGCGCCGTGAGAACCACGGTTGCCTGGTCCGAGGCCGACCCGGGCTCCGCCGGCTCCGCTGGCTCCGCAACGTTCCTATCAGGACGCGTGAATCATACGAAATCGTACGGACAAGACCCCCCTTTCCGCCTGCCACCATCACCCCGGGACGCAGCCCGGCATCGACGCTTCCCTCCGGTTGCGTGGCTCATTCTCCTGGCACTAAGCATCCCCCCCTCAAGCTCGGACCATCACATGTGTATGACCGTACGATCCGTGCGGCTTGCGCCTTGGCGGCGATCTCGCGGCGCTAGTCCCTCCCCGGCACTATCGAATTGTCTGAGCTTCAATCTGCGCCGGAAATGTCAAAACATCACCGGCACGTGGTACTCCGGCGTTGAGTGACAGCAAAAAAATTGCAAAACCTTCACATTCTGTCGACGCCGGCGCCGGCCCAACCCGCTGAACATCGCCCCGGCCCAGGGAGATTCGTATGACCGTATGACGTATGATCCGTATGATCCGTATGATTCGTATGACTCGGCAAGCCTGGCATTGAAGCCTCAGCCCGAGTCATACGAATCATACGGATCATACGGATCATACGGATCATACGGTCATACGGTCATACGGCCACGGCTCGGCACCCCGGGAGTACCAACCAGGTAACCAGCCTGGCATCGAAGCCTCGGCACCTACCTGGCATTGAAGCCTCGCCCTGCCAAGAAACACGAGAAAACGGGCGAACCAGTATCAAGGGTCGCTGGGCGAACCAGTATCAAGGGTCGTTGGGCGAACTCGTACTAAGGGCCGTTGGGCAAGTCAGTACTAAGGGCCGTTGGGCAAGTCAGTACTAAGGGCCGTTGGGCGAACTCGTACTAAGGGCCGTTGGGCGAACTCGTACTAAGAGCCGTTGGGCGAACTCGTGCTAAGGGCCGTTGGGCCGTTGGGTGACTATCCTACGTGCCCGCTCGGCACCGTGCCCGCTCGGCACTCCCAACCTAAAGCGCCAGCTCGGCACTGTGCCCGCTCGGCACTCCTAACCTAAAGTGCCCGCTCGGCACTGCCTACTCCACTAGAGTGCCCGCTCGGCACGTTTACCTAAGTGCCCGCTCGGCGCTGTGCCCGCTCAGCACGCCTAAGTGCCAGCTCGGCGCTCCTAAGTGCCCGCTCGGCACTGGAAAAAAAAAAAAAGGCCGCGGGCCCGAGCGCTTTTTCCTCCACCGGGTCGACGCCGAGGGTCGCGGGCTCACTGTCCTGCGAGGGATCGAGCGCGACGGTTCGAAAAAAAAAACGACGACGGGGGTCCTCCACGCGCCCGCTTCGGCGTCGGCAAGGCAGAGCCCTGACACGAAAGCGAGGCCGATCGATTTCAACGGTCGACGGATGAGCCTTCGAGCGCTCCAGCTCCTGCCGGAGCGCGCGAGCATCCGCCTGGCGGGCGCAACGGGGGGGGCAGGGGAAACGAAAAAGACGCCCGGTAGCGGGCCTGAAAGCCTTGGGTCCACTGCCTCTCGCCGCGGAGCTCGGTCTCGAGCACGGCCACGCGAGTGGCCTGACAAGGAAAAAAAACCAAAAAGGGAGCTGCCTCACTGGCGCGATGTGGTCCAGCTCGCAATTTCCCGCAGATATCGCGCAACCGCACAGCGCGCACAGGCCTGCGCCCTGACTGCCCCCCTGCCTCCAGCGCGCACTTTCTCTACAGGGGGCTCATGCTTCACGTTCGTTCAGCCCATTGCGGTTTCCCATCAACGTAGCGCCCCACAGCTGTGCGCCGTTTGCTGTCTTGAGGCTGCCGTTGTGCATTTGAGTGCGGCATGTCTGCTTGCAGCGGTTGGGGCCGGTTGCGAGCGGCAGCAGCTCCAGTGAATTGTGTACTCAGTAAACTGTTGCCCGGAATTCCTCCACTCGCCAACACTGGCGATACCATGAGCTCATCCAGCTGAAACTGCGGGAGTTGGACACCGTGGAAACGATCCAAGACGGTGAAGCCATCTCTGAAGTGTTTCTTTCCCAATATGAAGCAGCCAAACAATGCCGAAATACACAAAGAACCAACCCATGCAACAACATAGCAACGACTGCTTACTCGGCAACCCGCGTGGTTTCTTCGACAAGGCTTGCCCGTGCTTTGCTTGTTACTCCGTGTTTTTGGGCAAAACAGCACAAAAAAGGTTGTGTCCCGTTGCACTTCCGCATTGGCAAAGCCAACACCTTTGCCAGGACCTCACAACGCATTGCTCAGCAACAGCACAATCGAGAGTCGCCCAGTGCCCTCCCGGAGGGTGTTCCGCTTACCTGACTGGAGATGCACCAATCGCATTTGAGCGACGCTTCTTGAGAGGCCCACTTGTGCGAAAAAAATGTCTCAAATCCACATCGACGTCGGCAATTTCCAAGAACATGCCACAGCTGGCCCTCTATGAGTTGTTCCTGCAACTTGAAGCGTCTTCAAGGCATGGGAACACATCGCTTGATCATGTGTGAAACTAGCGGGCTTTTTTGCAAGAAAGCATCCTTCCCTTCCCTTCCCTTCCCTTCCCTTCCTTCGCTTTCTCTTGCGCGCTTTTGCACTCACAGGAGCAGCAACGCGTCCATCTGCGCAATTATACACCCACAGCTCATGAGAGAGTATCTCTTCTCCTGTTGGCGTCCCCTGTGGCTTGCCTTAAAAATCCTCTTGCAATGTATCCCACAGACGCACATGCAAGCTGTGCAGCCTTTCGAAGTTTGAGGGAGCGATGGCTCAAGAGTCACGGGTGACGTGAATGCCATCAAGTCTAACCGGAATTTCAAAACCTTTTGATCCCTGTGAAACAAAAAAGGCAACTTGCAAGCTCGAGTTCATTGCAGTGCAATGTTGTTATGGGAAGTTGAAGCACGCAAGTAACGTAAGCGCGCCGATTCATGCCAGGACAAGGCCAGGAAGCCTCGGAAGGGCAGGATGGGCAGGTTCCAACCCCCCCCCTGTTTCGGTGGCACCCCTTGTTGGGCTGTTGACCAGCCGCAAGGAATCTGGCAGGAGCCCTTCCAAGTCAAAGGTCAGCTCTTGTAGGTCGTTTCGGATAGCTTCCTTTTACACCGATACCATCACACCGCCACAGTTGTGGAACCAGCATGGACTTGTTGCTTGGAAATGCTACTTTTTGTTGAGTTCCCCCTCGTATTCTTCGCGTGCCTCTCCCTCTTCCATTCCAGCGGCAATGGCGCCAAACCTGCTACTTCCTCGAACTCTAGCATAGGGTACTCCTCGAACGCCTATTATTCAAGATATTCACCGTGCCTGCCGAAAGCATGCCCACCTTCTGCGAGAGCTCGCTGAATATGTTGGTGAACGCCGATCTATCCATCATGTCGGCTCTGTCGCTCCACCCCTTCGTTCACAACTCTGCCTGATCCGGGAAGCCCGAGAAAGCGCAGACAGTCTGCTGTCGCATTGAAGGCTGCAGCCGTCACCAAATGCCCACTGCTCGAAGACTCCGTAACGGTTTGGCAACCTGCTTGAAAACAAGTTCGAAAAGAGAAAGATGCGGTAGTAGACTGGGATTCGTGAAGTTCCATCAAATTCATGAATTTTGAGCGCTTGAATTTCACCACCTGCCTAGGGCTCAGCTTCACAGAGTGACCATCAGAAAGGTGCCACAGGATGATCTCGGAAACTAGCGTTTGAGGATCTTGGCACACCAGTGTTGTTGGAATCCTTGGCGAATCACAAACCGCTGTCTGCATCTTCGGCTTGCTGCAAAGCTCCGGACCTTCAAAACCAGGTGTTGGATAAGCGATGTCTTGCTGGCGCTTCTGGCTCCACAAGGCCAAAACCGTGGGCTTGTTGGTCCCGTTCCTTTGGATCTTCTCTGCTTCACAACACTCTGAACAACCGCCTCCCGTTCGAGAAACGAACCTTGTTGCTGATTCCGCTGTTCAAAAAGCGGTCTTCGAAGCCAAACAGGTCTGTCTGTGGCGCTAAAACGGGGGAGCTCAACCTGCGCGGGAGGTGCCGAGATTGGAACTGGCTATGTAGGAGGGAATGCTTTCGCGATGCTCCACGTCGCCTTCTGCTCGTTGAGCAGGAATGCTGGGCAAGGACAAACAACAAACCAATCCCACACTGGTCACTGGCAGGTCAAGCCGAAACACACAATCGAGAAGGAACACACAAATGCCTATGGACGCAAAGCTCGGGACGCACGACTGAGACTGCAAGACGCCACGGCTTCTGCACTCGTCCTCATCTTGCTCAGCATTCCCCCGGTTGCCTTCAATTTGCAACACGATGCTGCAAAGCCGCTCGTGATCTGATCTTTTGGCAGAAAAGGCAAACAGTCCCTGCCTCTTCCCTTTCTGTCACAGCTCTTTTTAAAGCTTTCCTGAGCTCAAACTTTTACCGCTCTTGCAACGCCTCACAGACGTGCTGCTCAAGCGGCGCAAGACCTCTACCATTTCGTCTTCGTCGCTGTGCCCAGCAACTGTTGAGCTTCTGAAATCACCTGAGCGAGAAAGAGCTGACACGTCGCTTCGCCTCCTTGCGATCGAGCCGGTCCTTTCAGCCCAAAACCGACCGTTCAATCCTGATTCACATGTCCCCAGACTCGGCACTGTTGTCCTGTCAACGGCAACCAACAAAACTTGCAAACAGGCTTCAGAGAGGGGGAGTCCTCGCAGCCCTCGCGCAAAGCGAGTCTGGCATGCAACAGGCGCCGTTTTGTCTGACAGAGCAAAGTGCAATCCACACCAGTGGGCCTGAGAATTGGGCCAGTGCGCTGCGGTCCTGGCAAGGCAGCACAAACAGAAACATCACAAGGACTTCACGGTCCTTCAGTCCAGGAACTCCTCAACAAAAATCATGGGCAAAAGAGGGACTCCTAAAACCCGAAACCCCCGGTTGCCAAGACCCAAGCCGTGCTCGACCACTGCACGAGCAGCGCCAACGCAATCCCGAGAATGCAGAGGCACATACCTGGCCGCCGCAAACGCGGACACCGAAGCGTCACCAGCGGCCTCAGCTTCTTGTCCCAGTCTGCACCGCCGCCATGGCCATTGCAAAAGCGCTTGGGTGGCCTACGATTCCTCAGGCCTTGACACCGGACACATCAGGAAACCATTGCAAGCAGGTATTGTGTTGTGTCAGTGTTGATGAAAACTCCAATCTGCGTCTTCACGAGTTCTCTTCTCCCAACCCCTGGTTTCCCAGGCAAGCCCGCCTCTGAAAGCGGTCCCAGGAAAAAACAAAACCCTGCACAGCTTGAGTGCAACCTAAGCTCGAGGCTTTTACCCTTAGCCTGCCTTCGGCATTAAAGCTAAAGAGCGGAAGCAAAAATGCATCAAAGGGCGCAAACGCGTCGAAGATGAAAATGAGCAATCTGGGGGAGTCGGGTAAAAAAGTGACGCCCTGAGCACTGCGCAGCACGGCCCTTGCCTCACAGCTCCTGACGACTCGCCAGCGTCGCCTGCTTCAGCTTCGACACTTCTGCAAAACCGAATTGCGCACACATGAGCAACAACGGTGCCCGCAGGACCTGCTTGACAGCAAGTGAAACTCCTTTCTGCTCGGCAAATCCTCAGCGTCTTTAAACTGGCCACTACGGAGATGATTGGGACTGGCTGTCCAAAATTTCGGCCGCAACCTTGGCATGCAGCTCTGAGGCAAACCTGTACTTGCTGTCTGGCAAGTGCCAAATCACAGGATGGGCATCTTTTTCTCGGATCCAGTTGGTGACATCTCTTGGCGATGCGCCCAGGCCGACGCTCATCTCATCGACGCCCTGGCCATCCCCTGAGTCGCGGTTGGTCTTGAGGGCCGTGAGGATGTTGGAGCCTGCGGGGATGATGCCGCGGAGCGTCTGGAACTCGCACAGCAGGAACTTCTTCACCTCCTTGCGGGCCTCCTGCTCCATGTCCGCCTTCATGGTCCCCAGACTCTCCGGCCCGGTGTAGCGCTCGCAAGCACTCACCAAGTCCAGCGCCCGCAAGCCACCTCAAGGGCATCCAGACACCAAAAGTGCATGAAGCCCCTCACGACTAAGAGCAATGCAGCCAGGGGACACTCCTCTGTGAATTGCAGCCAATCCTCCTTGTGGCCGTGGAGGGCCAGCAAACGCTCTGCCTCATCATCGGTCAAGTCGCCCACCCAAATGTCCTTCTGACGCTGGCGGCCACCGGCGTCGAAGGCCATGGCCATGGCGGCCGAGGACGCGCACACGATCACCTCGGAGGCCGCGGTCTTCCCCGGACTCCCCTGGGGCTCCACCTAACGGAACCCAGCACTGTCGAGACTTTGGGACCCGGCATGCGCAGCCGCGCCCCTCTTGTCCGAAGACAGCTCCTTGGCAAGAATGGAGATCAAGTCCATTCCTCGGGCACAAATGCAACAGCAAAGCAACCCTTTGACCACACCGCGCCTTTTCTGGTCTCACGGGGGATGTCCAGGACAAGGATGGGCGCCTGGGTCGCCACACCGTCAAGCTCCTGGAGCTTGCGGCCAACTTCACAGAGGACCTCTTTCAGCATGCCGAGGCCGTCCACACCGAGGCTCTTGTACAACGCGTCCTTCCAGCCCTTGTCCTCTACGCAGTGCTCGAAGACGCCCTGCACGCCCCTGAGGGCTTCTTGGAGAGCGACCGACTTGCCGGAGCCGTACCGGCCTGTGATGATGGTCGCGTGCTGGCCCCAACCCTCCACCCGTTGGCGGATGGTGTGGATGACTTCGCGATCAACCACCTCATCCTCCCTTTTGTTGGGCTGGAAGGGCTGCATCAGTTTGTTCACAGCCGCTTGGATCTTGCCCTCGTCTGAGTCGCGCATGGCCCTCTCTGACTCGCGCTTGGCCAGCTCAAACTGACGCCAAGTAAAGACAATGCCACAAACTGTCGAGACAGTGCTGAAAATTGCAATCCCAACGTCCAAGCTGTCCTTGTTGTGCACAACCTTCTCAAAAACGGAGAGGTGCTTGTGTTTCCTGGCCAACCACGCAGGCAGCCATCCGGGTGGAGTCCATGCAGCCAGCTGCGCTCGCGGCTTCTTCGCTGGCCGCGCCCACCCGTTTGCCAGCGATACCTGCAGCAAGCAACATGATGCTTGCACACACGCAGCAGCGTTGGCACGTCGAGCCCGCCCTGCCTTGCTCGGAAGTGGTCGGCGCAAAAGAGGCGCCTGCCGCAAACAACCTTTCACTGAACACCCCCAGCAGCCGTGGATCTGCCCCGGCCTGTGGCGGCACGAACACCAGCGAGAGGCCGAACGTCAGCAAGAACAGCGCTCGCTTGCGTGCTCGCTGAGCGGCAGCCATGGCAAGAGCTCAATGCTGGACGCTTCCCCACCCAAACCTGTCGCACTCCATGCTCGGAGTCGTGTTCCAACACCTGCGACTCTCCCAACTGCTTTTTATAGAGTCAGTGATCTGAAGGGTGAAGGCGTGATCACGAAGAACCCAGATCCACTCCACCCCACCGGCTCCCCCCATCAGCACCCGAAGCTCTGAACACACTCCATCCAAGCACCGCCATGCACCCACGACCAATCAAGTAAGATCTTAAAATCTGTCAAGTGTCAAGCACGCTTTGAATGGGACATGAATTCGCATCAGCAAGTCTTTGGGCCTCATCAGCGAGGTTAAGGGTGGCGCCGCAGGCGCCTCAGCCAGAGCAGGCGAACTGCAACTCCGCCACAAGAAATGACTAGCTCACACATGAACATGTGTCAAAAATCTACGGCCGACACAGCCGACCCTACTTGAAACAAATCTAGCGCGTCCGAAATGAACCCGATGAAGTGAAGGCCATGCAGGGCAATACAGGCCATACCAGTTCTCTTGCAACGCCTCACAGACGTGCTGCTCAAGCGGCGCAAGACCTCTACCATTTCGTCTTCGTCGCTGTGCCCAGCAACTGTTGAGCTTCTGAAATCACCTGAGCGAGAAAGAGCTGACACGTCGCTTCGCCTCCTTGCGATCGAGCCGGTCCTTTCAGCCCAAAACCGACCGTTCAATCCTGATTCACATGTCCCCAGACTCGGCACTGTTGTCCTGTCAACGGCAACCAACAAAACTTGCAAACAGGCTTCAGAGAGGGGGAGTCCTCGCAGCCCTCGCGCAAAGCGAGTCTGGCATGCAACAGGCGCCGTTTTGTCTGACAGAGCAAAGTGCAATCCACACCAGTGGGCCTGAGAATTGGGCCAGTGCGCTGCGGTCCTGGCAAGGCAGCACAAACAGAAACATCACAAGGACTTCACGGTCCTTCAGTCCAGGAACTCCTCAACAAAAATCATGGGCAAAAGAGGGACTCCTAAAACCCGAAACCCCCGGTTGCCAAGACCCAAGCCGTGCTCGACCACTGCACGAGCAGCGCCAACGCAATCCCGAGAATGCAGAGGCACATACCTGGCCGCCGCAAACGCGGACACCGAAGCGTCACCAGCGGCCTCAGCTTCTTGTCCCAGTCTGCACCGCCGCCATGGCCATTGCAAAAGCGCTTGGGTGGCCTACGATTCCTCAGGCCTTGACACCGGACACATCAGGAAACCATTGCAAGCAGGTATTGTGTTGTGTCAGTGTTGATGAAAACTCCAATCTGCGTCTTCACGAGTTCTCTTCTCCCAACCCCTGGTTTCCCAGGCAAGCCCGCCTCTGAAAGCGGTCCCAGGAAAAAACAAAACCCTGCACAGCTTGAGTGTAACCTAAGCTCGAGGCTTTTACCCTTAGCCTGCCTTCGGCATTAAAGCTAAAGAGCGGAAGCAAAAATGCATCAAAGGGCGCAAACGCGTCGAAGATGAAAATGAGCAATCTGGGGGAGTCGGGTAAAAAAGTGACGCCCTGAGCACTGCGCAGCACGGCCCTTGCCTCACAGCTCCTGACGACTCGCCAGCGTCGCCTGCTTCAGCTTCGACACTTCTGCAAAACCGAATTGCGCACACATGAGCAACAACGGTGCCCGCAGGACCTGCTTGACAGCAAGTGAAGCTCCTTTCTGCTCGGCAAATCCTCAGCGTCTTTAAACTGGCCACTACGGAGATGATTGGGACTGGCTGTCCAAAATTTCGGCCGCAACCTTGGCATGCAGCTCTGAGGCAAACCTGTACTTGCTGTCTGGCAAGTGCCAGATCACAGGATGGGCATCTTTTTCTCGGATCCAGTTGGTGACATCTCTTGGCGATGCGCCCAGGCCGACGCTCATCTCATCGACGCCCTGGCCATCCCCTGAGTCGCGGTTGGTCTTGAGGGCCGTGAGGATGTTGGAGCCTGCGGGGATGATGCCATCCAGCGTCTGGAATTTGCACAGCAGGAACTTCTTCACCTCCTTGCGGGCCTCCTGCTCCATGTCCGCCTTCATGGTCCCCAGACTCTCCGGCCCGGTGTAGCGCTCGCAAGCACTCACCAAGTCCAGCGCCCGCAAGCCACCTCAAGGGCATCCAGACACCAAAAGTGCATGAAGCCCCTCACGACTAAGAGCAATGCAGCCAGGGGACACTCCTCTGTGAATTGCAGCCAATCCTCCTTGTGGCCGTGGAGGGCCAGCAAACGCTCTGCCTCATCATCGGTCAAGTCGCCCACCCAAATGTCCTTCTGACGCTGGCGGCCACCGGCGTCGAAGGCCATGGCCATGGCGGCCGAGGACGCGCACACGATCACCTCGGAGGCCGCGGTCTTCCCCGGACTCCCCTGGGGCTCCACCTAACGGAACCCAGCACTGTCGAGACTTTGGGACCCGGCATGCGCAGCCGCGCCCCTCTTGTCCGAAGACAGCTCCTTGGCAAGAATGGAGATCAAGTCCATTCCTCGGGCACAAATGCAACAGCAAAGCAACCCTTTGACCACACCGCGCCTTTTCTGGTCTCACGGGGGATGTCCAGGACAAGGATGGGCGCCTGGGTCGCCACACCGTCAAGCTCCTGGAGCTTGCGGCCAACTTCACAGAGGACCTCTTTCAGCATGCCGAGGCCGTCCACACCGAGGCTCTTGTACAACGCGTCCTTCCAGCCCTTGTCCTCTACGCAGTGCTCGAAGACGCCCTGCACGCCCCTGAGGGCTTCTTGGAGAGCGACCGACTTGCCGGAGCCGTACCGGCCTGTGATGATGGTCGCGTGCTGGCCCCAACCCTCCACCCGTTGGCGGATGGTGTGGATGACTTCGCGATCAACCACCTCATCCTCCCTTTTGTTGGGCTGGAAGGGCTGCATCAGTTTGTTCACAGCCGCTTGGATCTTGCCCTTGTCTGAGTCGCGCATGGCCCTCTCTGACTCGCGCTTGGCCAGCTCAAACTGACGCCAAGTAAAGACAATGCCACAAACTGTCGAGACAGTGCTGAAAATTGCAATCCCAACGTCCAAGCTGTCCTTGTTGTGCACAACCTTCTCAAAAACGGAGAGGTGCTTGTGTTTCCTGGCCAACCACGCAGGCAGCCATCCGGGTGGAGTCCATGCAGCCAGCTGCGCTCGCGGCTTCTTCGCTGGCCGCGCCCACCCGTTTGCCAGCGATACCTGCAGCAAGCAACATGATGCTTGCACACACGCAGCAGCGTTGGCACGTCGAGCCCGCCCTGCCTTGCTCGGAAGTGGTCGGCGCAAAAGAGGCGCCTGCCGCAAACAACCTTTCACTGAACACCCCCAGCAGCCGTGGATCTGCCCCGGCCTGTGGCGGCACGAACACCAGCGAGAGGCCGAACGTCAGCAAGAACAGCGCTCGCTTGCGTGCTCGCTGAGCGGCAGCCATGGCAAGAGCTCAATCGGTAACCTGCTTCCCACGCCGAAAAACCTGTCCGCACCCAAGCTCTGGACGTGTTCCAACACCCGCGACTCTCCCAACAGCTTTTTCAAATTAGAGTCATTGATCTGAGCGTGTTAAGTGCGTTGATCACGAAGAAACAGATCCCACTCGCAACCCCTCCGGCTTGCCCCCATCAGCAGCCGAAGCTCTGAACACCCTCCATCCAAGCACCCCCGCCATGCACCCACTTCCAATCAAGTTAGATCTGTAGAAATCTGTCAGTGTCAAGCCGCTTTGAATGGGACATGAATTCGCATCAAGCACTCTTTGGGGCCTCATCAGCGAGGTTAAGGGTGGCGCCGCAGGCGCCTCAGCCAGAGCAGGCGAACTGCAACTCCGCCACAAGAAATGACTAGCTCACACATGAACATGTGTCAAAAATCTACGGCCGACACAGCCGACCCTACTTGAAACAAATCTAGCGCGTCCGAAATGAATACAGGCCATACATGCCATAGATGCCACACAGGCCATACTGGCAATACAAACCATACGTGGCACACAGGTTGTACAGGTCATGTAGGCCGTCCAGGTCATACAGGCCATGCAGGTCATACAGGCCATACAGGCCATACAGGCCATACAGGCCACACAGGCCATACAGGCAATACAGGCCATACGTGGCACACAGGTCGTGCAGGTCACGCGGGCCGTACAGGTCATACAGGCCACGCAGGTCATACAGGCCATACAGGCCATACAGGCCACACAGGCCACACAGGCCATACAGGCCATACAGGTCATGCAGGCCACACAGGTCATGCAGGCCGTACCGGCCATACAGGCCAAACAGGCAACACAGGTCATACGTGGTACACAGGTCGTACAGGTCATGCAGGCCATACAGGTCATACAAGCCATACGTGGTACACAGGCCGTACAGGTCATGCAGGCCATACAGGTCATGCAAGCCATACAGATCACGAAGGCCACGCAAGTCATACAGACCAACCCATAAAGCACATCCAGGGCATGGAAGCCATACAGGGCTCACAGTCCTAACAGGGCATACAGGCATACAGGGCATACAGCCATTCACAGCCGCAAAACATGATCAAAAACCAGCAAATAGCATTTTGCTTGCGCGACTGCACGGTTCGCCCACCCTGCATGGCCTTATGGCCTGTATGACCTGTGTGACCTGTATGGCCTGTATGGCCTGTATGGCCTGAATGCTTCGTATGGCCTGTATGGCCAGTGTGCTCCATCTTGCCTGTATGGCATGTGTGCCACGTATGGCCTGTATACCTCGTATGGCCTGCATGCCCCCTATGGCCTGTATGGCCTGTATGCCCTGTATGGCCTGTGCATGCCTGTGACTACACAAGCAAATGAATGTTTGCAAAATGAAGTGTTGGCGCACCAAAGGATGCGGACAAGGCTTGCAAACGAGGTCATCAGCGCCATGTCGTTAGGACAAGTTCGCAAAAACAAGGCCCGTGGCACCAGACTCGGTAGAACGAGGCCCTGACCAACGTGGTTGCAACCAGCTGGCAAAAACAAGGCCCTCGTGAACCAAAGTGGTTGGCAACAGGTCGAAAAATAAATCGCAAAAATGAGGATTCAACAGCAAGCTGGCAAGGAAGAAACCTGGCACGAATCAAAGAAAACTGTCCGACTTACAAACCTGCCATGCAAATGAGTTCCGGGCCAACCACGACTCGCTCCACCTACGCATATCCAGAAGCGGCAAGCGCCGAAACCGGTGCAAGGCCCAGGCCAAAACTGCGCCAAAAGCCACCTCCACCCCCGGGAAAAACTACCAAATACGTTTCTCCCACACTTTCAGGATGCACCTCTCCAACTAGAAACGGCCGTCCCCCAACAGGAAAAGCAACAAAGTACACCAACCCAAGAAGCTCAAAGTTGTAACAAGCCCTGCATGGCCTGTATGGCCTGTATGACCTGTGTGGGCGTGTGGCCTGCATGCCCCGTATGGCCTGCGTGACCTGTTGCCTCTATGACCTGCACGACCTGTATGATCGGTATGACCTGTATGACCTGCATGGCCTGTATGACCTGTACGACCTGTATGGCATGTAGGGCATTTATGGCCACAGTCATCTTTTTGAACTTCGCCCAATCTAGCGCGGCCGGCGTGATTTTAGCCTTGACCTGAGCGGGCGTCATCTCGTCATACCTCAGAGTGTCCACGTCCGGCAGCATGCTCCCTTGTCCACAAGTCGATCGCCCCCATGGGCCGCCGGTTGGGCCTGAAGCAATTCAAGCAGCCCAGCCAGGACCGTCATGGCTGCTCTGATGCTTCAGGTCTGAAGCCAGCGACTTGCGGCCGAACGCATCATGAAGGGGCACACTCCCCTGCAAGGGTGGCTGAATGGACGTAGCACAACATGTACTTTTTGTTTTTTTTGTACTTTTTGCACTATTTGCACTTTTTGCGCTTTTCGAGCCCCCGACCCCCTGGACCGGCAAGAAGTATTGCCAAAGGAAGCACCTGCGCAGAGCACAAAAAGTGCAAAAAGTGCAAAAGGCACATGTTGTGCTTTAGAGCTCCTGGTGTCCGCGATCCACAGGGAGACGGCCATCAGAGGCACCTGCACAGAGCACAAAAAGTGCAAAAATTGCAAAAAGTGCAAAGGCACATGTTGTGCTTTTGAGCTCCTGGTCCGCGATCCACAGGGAGACGGCCATCAGAGGCACCTGCACAGAGCACAACAAATGCAAAAAGTGCAAAAAGTGCAAAAGGCACATGTTGTGCTTTTGAGCTCCTGGTCCGCGGTCCACAAGGAGACGGCCATCAGAGGCACCTGCACAGAGAACAAAAAGTGCAAAAAGTGCAAAAAGTGCAAAAAGTGCAAAAGGCACATGTTGTGCTTTTGAGCTCCTGGTCCGCGAGCCACACAGGGAGACGGCCATCAGAGGCACCTGCACAGAGCACAAAAAGTGCAAAAAGTGCAAAAGTGCAAAAGGCACATGTTGTGCTTTTGAGCTCCTGGTCCGCGATCCACAGGGAGATGGCCATCAGAGGCACCTGCACAGAGCACAAAAAGCGCAAAAAGTGCAAAAAGTGCAAAAGGCACATGTTGTGCTTTTGAGCTCCTGGTCCGCGATCCACAGGGAGACGGCCATCAGAGGCACCTGCACAGACGATCCACAGGGAGACGGCCATCAAAGGCACCTGCGCAGAGCTGCAAAAAGTGCAAACTGCACATGTTGTGCTTGGGGAGCTCCTGGTCCGCGACCCACAGGGACACGGCCATCAGAGCCCTGGAGCACAAACAACGATCACCGAAAAGCGCGTGACACGGCACGAAAAGCGGCATCACCGGCATCAGATTGACAGGAATCCCGCATTACGACATCCCCGCATCATCCAAACCAGTGAAACGAGCGAAAAACGAAAATCCGAAAACGACCCAAAGTAAGGGAAGGGTAGTTCCCGGGAGCACCAGCAACGATCCTGGAAAACACCGAGAAATCTGGGCATGTGCGAGGGATGCACACACATTTTGGAAGACCCATCGATTAGCATGTATGTGAAGTGGGCGCAATGCACAAGCCTGACATACTCTGGACTACAGATGGCCGAGCGGCTGGTTATTTTGAGCCAGGTGCAAGGCGCGACGCACGGCAACGCTGCCCAGCTGGCCGACATGGTGCGCGTGTCGACAGGACAGCGTGAGTTGCTGGAGCCTTTCGTTGGACACAGGCCTTTCGCTGGACACAGGCCAGACCCCAGCCGTTGGCAGTGATGGCTTCCTGATTTAGCGGAGTACGAAGCGTGCAGAGTTTGAAGCGTGGAAAAGAGTCAGAGAGCCTTGCGTAGTGCGAATGCGAATTAGGGGCAGGCCTATTGAAAGTGA
>CAUJNA010002604.1:0-25000 GCA_963377175.1 Effrenium voratum
TGTGTGTGTAAACCCTGACGTCCAGAAAGGGTCTGTTTCGGCAGTGAACTATTTCTGTTTTCTACTTCATGGAGTCTGCCCCTCGTCGCGGTAGTCATGGGCACTGACGAGTAGCCGCGGCTGAGCGAACAGATCGGGAAGGTAAGCCGACGAAACTCCACCATATTCTCCAATTCGATTATGACTTCAAGGAACCCTGGACTCTTTCGTGTTCATGCTCGGCCCCCTCATGGCGCTCGTCTTGTGAAGGTCCAAAGTCCCGCCTTAAGTGGCTCACGGAATAACAGGCCTCATGGCATCAGCGTGTGTGTCCTTCGGGAATCCCGACTGTGCTAGTAGATGCCAGCGGAATATCACGTCACCTTCGGTGCGTGAGTGAGTTGCTTATGCGCACCTATGCTTCAGGCGGTGCCAGCTTATGGGCCTCAGGCCAGAGAATGTGCCTCCGGCACGCAGCATGTATGGCGTTCGTTTCTAATCCAAGGCCCCCTTTTGGTCCTTTTGGTCCTTTTGGGTCACCTGTTTTTCTTACTGGTTTTTGTCTTTTTGTTTCTTTTCTTAAGCAAACACGACCACCCTGCCTGTTTATAAAGGTTTTTCGCCCCACAGCGACCCTTCATGGCCCGCGTTTTGAATGCAATTGTTCGCCGTCCTCGTTGGCTCAGAGTTTGCATATTTGGCATTGGTGATCACCTTCGTCCTTTTTTCTACCAATACCTCCAGCCCCATGTCTTCGCGCTGGGCTATGTTTTCGACGAGCCAATCAAGTGGTTCCCGGCCTCGACCTTCAAGCTATGCACCGACAAACCACCGTTCAACACCGACACATGGAGCCGGTCCACTCCCCCCCTCCCCGCTGGATCCCACCAACATACCAGCTCCCATCTTCGGCAGCACCATTCTTTCCCCAGCTCTTGACGCGCATTCGCACGCACCGTCTTCACCCACCAGCCTGGATGCGTACGCCCCCCGACGCGTTTGGTTGGAGCCGGCCACGACCTCCAACAGTTCCCGGGCAGACATGTCCCAATCCACGACTCCGACTAACAAGGCCAGAACTTTTTCGGTCTTCCCACAACCGCCAGAACCACCGTCCATGGCCCACGGGACTCGCGCCAAGCCAGTTCCCACCCCCACCCCGTCACCAACTTCCACCTCGACTCCAACCTCCCACTCTACGCGACCAGCACACACCGGCGCCACATTCTCCACCCTGGCATCGGACCCCTCTCCTCAGCACCTTTACCATTTGCTCCCCCACCACTTCCGGCACATCGACGACCTCCAATAGTCCAAGACCCTGAAGAAATTTTGTTTGTGTGGCGCAGGAGCTCATTTGCGGAAGCTGACCCACATCTCCACGGACAAGTCGCGGCATGACTACATCCACTTGCACATCCTGAGCCTGGAGTCGCACCACACGAAGTTCGGACTGGCCGACAAGGACCAAAATCTGATCTTCTGGGGACATACATCCACATTGGCCGGCATCCTTGGCATTTTCCGGAGCGGCAGGATTTTACCATCTCGCCGCCACAACGACGGCAGCCTCCCAGGTTTTTACTGCCAAGCAGCCAAGCTTTACGGCAACGCCGTCTGGAATGGCCAGGAGCAAGTTCGAGTGTTGCACAACACTTGGAGTTTAGCCTTGAACACGGGCGGCGTGGTCATCACAGGTGTAGCAGTCCGCGCTGGAGGTGAGCAAGCCTGCCAAGCTCTTTTACAAAGCGGACATGGAGTTGTCCATCACTGCCGTGGACGGTGTTGGATCGTCCACACCGACAACTACAACTTCCGAGGACTGGTGGGCCGCTTTTCCTGATTACACTCCAGACCCAGCCTTTCTCATTTGACGCTTCTCCAACCTCTGCCCTTATCAACACCCTCGGTTACCTCGTGACGTTTTTAGTTTTTCTTCATGATCGCCTACAAGTATTTAGTATACTCGGAATTTTCTACACCCGGCCCCTCACCGGGGAATGCATTTGAGACCTTCGGCTTCATCGGCTATGCCTGAGGCTTGTGGCTGAGGACAACACAGGACAAGCAGCGGGCCTTTTCCTGTTACGTTTGAGTTTCTGTTCTTGACCCGCAGGCCTTTGACTCCCCACAGGTTTCGTAACAAACCCAGTGTTTGGTTTCCTTTTTGATGTCGAACCTCGACCGCCTCTTCTTCCTGGGCGACAGACTTGCCTTTCTGGAGACCGAGAGGGGCCACATCTCACACGTGATCCACCAGATGATTCAGGAGGAGTTGCACACTGCGACGCAAACCGTGTACGTAGATTCCACACGCAACAGCTTTTTGGCCTGTTTTTTCCATTGACAGCGTCGAGGACTTTTTCACCCTTGACCCCCAGCCGGCAATGGGACCACACCTGCCCGATCCTGAACCTGGATTAGATGAACCTCCATTTTCGCCGGCTTACCCTGTCCGGGAACTTCGTGATGACTTGCCTTGGACCCCACAAGAGCTCGAGGACCTCAAGAAGCGCAAGTCTGACACAAAGTCCAGACCCATTTACGATACTTTGGGCAAGATCTTCAAAAGATCAGCAGCCAATGTCAGACATCAATGGCGCAGCAAGCGACCCAGTGCCAAGAAGGACTAGAAGCTTCATTGCTTCTGTGGGTGCATCAAAAAGGACCTCTTGGAAGCCGCCCTCTTCATCATTTTTTGGCGAGCCCGATGACCCTGGTTTTCTTTGGCAAGTACAATGTGTGATTTTTATGGGATTCTACAACACGATTTTAGTTTTCGGGTTTCCCACGTCTTCCACTTCGCAAGCGCCTTGCGCTTCACAGTTTTCAGGTTTGCCAACCGCTTTTGTTTTCGGTCGCCTTGTCTTTCGACGGTGTCTTTTCTTCCCGTTTCTTCGTTTGCAGCCATTGGCCAAAGACTCAATCACGGGATTGACACCCGATTTTAGATCCGCCATCATCGGCCGGTTTCAACGTTCTCGTTCTCGAGCTGGACGTTTGGAACAACACCATCGTGTTCCTTCCCATCACCGCCATTGCCAGGAGCCGTTCTCCACGACAACACAACACCTACGACCCCCACCGTGCCAGGGGACCTCTTCCAACCACACACAACTTTCAGCATCACACTCCACCCACCCGTCCTCCGCGCCATTCGCCAGCATCCACTCCCATTCGCTCCAAAGACGAGGTTTGAAGATGCCTGGACATTTGCCGACACCTGGCGGAGCGACGACATTCACCTTGACGCAAACCAGGTCTCTCACACGGCGTACTACCGGCTGGTAGGCGCCATTCAGGCCAGCCAAGAAAACCGCATTTCCGGCATACCCGTCCACCTTGTCCCAGTCATGACGCTCGTTTACGGCCAACAACGTTTTTGGATGATGCGCACGCTCAGCACGGGACGTCCAGTTTTTTGCGAAGTTTTTCGCAGCCGACAAGACGCCCTATTCGCGGCCAGCATCGTCCGTTGCATCCGCGAGGACCAGGCGGCGGGATTTCTTCGCGCTGACATTTCGGCCATCCTGGCGGACATCGCCACCAAGAAGAACCGGGACATCACCGACTGGGGACAGCGAGCTTTGTGTGTGAAAGATTTTGCCCAGCAAACTTATGACTACATGGCCCAACTCCCCCAGAAGCAAGCTTCCGACCTTCTTCAACGCATTCAGGAGCAGGAGAAGCTCATCCAGGATTTGAACAACAGGCACCACCACCACACCGGCACCGACCCAAGCAGCCGCTGAGCCTACACCCACAGTGGCCAAGTTCATGCCCTCTCAGCGCCAGCAAGTTCAACAACACTCCCAAGATGGCTGAGTTTGAGAACAACTTGAAAGCCCTCCAACAGGCTCTTGATGACGCCGCCCCGGGCGATCACCCGGGCATCAAACGGATCGCAGTGGAATGGGGCTTGGACAGATGGTGCCGGATCAGCTCATACGAGCGATCACGGCAGCCTACACCATGCACCACATTAACTAGCCAACACCCCACGTGAGACCCAGGCACTTTAACCTTCTACCCCTTGATTCGAGCCCTTGCACACCAACACTTGCCTGGGCAGTGGCTTCATCGGATCCAATGGCTTCATTCCGCCCTTTTACACATTGCGGTGACCCGTTCCATTAACACATCTATTCTACATTTTCGTTTTTTCCGACTCCGGAAGCTTTTCCAACACCATGGTTTTTGCCACCTATTCCTTCGGCTACCACAACACCACCAACGTCGTGTACATCAAGGTCTCCTTTACTCACAAGGTTTGGAACATCGGCTCCACCGTCCACAACGCTTTTTCACGAGATCTCACATGACACCGGAAGCTCAGATCCTTGCAATCTGGCACCATGGGCTACTACGAACCCGCTCTACATTTTTTGCACCGTTGTCTACCAGTTCATGAATGGACCACTTTCCCCTACGACGTGTTACAGGTTTCGCTCCGTGCCATCGAAGCCTCCATGATCCACGAGTTGCAACCACAACTCAACAGCCCGTGGGTGTTTCACACCTTCCGCAGACATGGCCATCCCATGCCACGTTTTTCCTTACCAGCGCCAACTACGGGCCAGCCAGGCCGCCGGACGCTTCGTCGCCTACATCGACTACGTCTTCGCAGTGATTTTTGTGTTCCTCTTCCAGCCACAGGTCGAGCGGAACCACATTTTGAGTTACTATATCGACTGGGCAGCGAAGGCGTCCAGAAATTCCATATTTCTCGTCTACTCCGTTCCCATCAGACAGGCAACCAGTACCTGTATTTCCTTCAGCGACTCCTCAACAACGTCAACGAACCTTTTGAGACACGGGCCCGTCAACAACTTTATTTTGTCCTGAAGTTCCGGGGACTCACTCCGGCACCGGCGCCTCGACCTCTCCGTCTACCACAATTAGCCCATGATTTTGCACGTTTAACTAAGCAATGGTTTTTTACCTTCATACAGCAGAACCGCAACAACTTCCCACCTTTCTTTCAACCCACCCCTTGAATCGTGGAGATCCACAACCCACGTCTGCATTGGATTGCGCAATGGCAGCCAGGAGAGGCCTTTGCCTCTACCACGCATTATTCCACACCACTCCCACGTTTTTGGGCAGGCCTCCATCCTACAACCCACCTGCTCACTCTGGAAAGCCCACATGGGCGATACGGCCTGGCCCATTAGATATTATTTTTACAAGCATACCATCAAATTCGGCAAAACGTGGATGAAGCGCTACATACCTGATCACACAATGGCCATCTTTTTTTGGCCGACCAGTGGCACTTACACAGCAACCACTTGGCATCCACTACAGCACGTTCCAGCCAAGAAGTCAGACAACTTGGTCCCCACTTCTTCACGCTGCTCGACCGCACCTTCGCCAACGGCACCGTTTTCTCCGTTTGCCACCCTCAGCCCCTTCATGAGCTACTGTTTGAATTGAAGCGTGCAGTTCCCACCACTCTGCGCAAGACATACGCCTGGGGCTTCAACTGGACCCCTACGCCTATATCCTCCCAAAGGAGTCCAAGTTATGGCAAGCTGCTCGACCCATCGTCAGCTACAGCAACACCTGGTACATTCCTTTAACTTCCTCGCAATTTTTGAAACCATGCGCCACACTCTGCCGGCCCACCTGGCGACCACGGACACGAAGCTCATCCTGAAGACGCTCCACTCCAACCTCACCAAAGCACCTCATGTGTCGGCAGCAGGACATCAGCGGCTTCTTCAACTCCGTGCACGACCGCATCAATTTTTGCATTGAACGTCTCCTACAGAGATTCATTCAGCAACAACACTTCCCCGTGGACTACCACTTCAGCGTCCAGGTGCAGCAGAAACATCGACTTTCTCGTGTATTCCGAGGAGCGGCGGCGTGAAACATCTTCACACGTCTTCCACCTCTCCCACGCGCCAGAGTTGGTGCGCCTGGCTCTTTTTACGAACACTGCTGCGTCCGACAACCTCAAGTTTCAGTTGTCACGGATTTGCGCTACGTTGACAACCGCTTCGCGCACCACATCGCAGGCGACAAGTTACATTGGCCATGGCGTTTTTTTCCACCCTTTCTTCTATCGACCACCCCTCCTGCTTGATCACGTGGACTCCGAGGACGTGATGGGTTTCCGCATCAACCACTCCAATCATTCCATCTTCACGCAGGTTCCCACCGAGACGGACAGTTTTCGTTCTACTAGCTCGGCCTGTTCTTCAGCAGCGGTTTTGTCAGGATTCCAGGCACGTGCCATTTTAGCATTTCGCTTCACAAGACACCGCAAGCGCCATCCAGGACACCATCCAGCAGCTCCAGGCGCAGTACTTGCGAGCCGGCCTTCCGCGTGAGTTGTGAGACCCGGAAACTCGAATACCGTTTTCATGTGCGCAAAACAAGCGCCCCCTTTTGCCTTTTGCTTTTGGTGCTTTGGTTCGTTCCTGTTGCGCCGTTTGATGCAACTACTCAACACACTGCCTTCATTCATGTTGTTCAACCGGGTCTCCTCTTCACGGACGCCATGGTGTGGCTTTTCACACACCAGACACTCCGACGTCACGAACACCTTTTCCTCGACGATGACTTTCCCTTCTCCGTTTTGCGTTTTCCAGCCGGGGACCTTCGTTTTCCAGCGGTTTCCTGATGTCCGAGAAGCAGCAAGTCGATCAACTTGACCAGCTAGGGACAACATCCTCCCCTTCGGCGCAATCCAGGCCTCGTTCACGGTCTCGTTTCACTTGGTCCTCAACGACCACAATGAACCTTTTTGTAGATTTTCCTAGTGTCTTTCAGTTCTTGCTTGCCGCGGTTGGTACAAAAAACGAGCCTGCTGCGGACTGTCCATTGCGGCCCCCGAGAATTGTGGCTTTTTGGCCTCTGTTTCGGCAGTGAACTATTTCTGTTTTCTACTTCATGGAGTCTGCCCATGCCAGCAAACCGGCCCCCTTTCTTAGCACCTCGTCGCGGGTAGTCATGGGCACTGACGAGCAGCCAAGGCGAGCGAACAGATCGGGAAGGTAAGCTGACGAAACTCCACCTTATTCTCCAATTTCATTACGACTTCAAGGAACCCTGGACTCTTTCGTGTTCATGCTCGGCCCCCTGGTCCAAAGTCCCGCCTTAAGTGGCTCACGGAATAACAGGCCTCATGGCATCTGTGTGTGTGTGTGTGTGTGGTGTGTGTGGTGTCTGGTGTGTCTGTGGGTGGGTGTGGGTGTGCGTGCGTTGTGTGCGTGTGTTGCGTTGTTGTGTGTGTGTGGTGTGTTTGTGTTTGTGTTTGTGTTTGTGTTTGTGTTTGGGTTTGTGTTTGTGTTTGTGTTTGTTTTTGTGTTTGTGTTTGTGTTTGTGTTTGTGTTTGTGTTTGTGTTTGTGTTTGTGTTTGTGTTTGTGTTTGTGTTTGTGTTTGTGTTTGTGTTTGTGTTTGTGTTTGTGTTTGGTTTGTGTTTGTGTGTTTGTGTTTGTGTGTTGTGTGTTGTGTTTGTGTGTGTGTGTTGTGTGTGTGTGTTGTGTGTTGTGTGTTTGTGTGTTGTGTGGTGGGTGTGTTTGTGTGTGGGTTTGTGTGTTTGTGTGTTTGTGTGTTTGTGTGTTTGTGTGTTTGTGTGTTTGTGTGTTTGTGTGTTTGTGTGTTTGTGTGTTTGTGTGTTTGTGTGTTTGTGTGTTTGTGTGTTTGTGTGTTTGTGTGTTTGTGTGTTTGTTGTGTTTGTGTGTTTGTGTGTTTGTGTGTTTGTGTGTTTGTGTGTTTGTGTGTTTGTGTGTTTGTGTGTTTGTGTGTTTGTGTTTTGTGTGTTTGTGTTTTGTGTGTTTGTGTGTTTGTGTGTTTGTGTGTTTGCGTGTTTGTGTGTTTGTGTGTTTGTGTGTTTGCGTGTTTGTGTGTTTGTGTGTTTGTGTGTTTGTGTGTTTGTGTTTGTGCGTGTTCGTGTGTGTGTGCGTATTTGCATGGAGCCGCTGATGCTGACAATCTGAGAGCTTGAATTGGCAGAAAGTGAAAACACCCCTGATCCAAATGGCGTCAGCCGCCCTTGTTCCACCCTTGCTCTGGAAACGAGATGAATGAGTTTCGCACCTCTGGGTGCTCGCCGTCCACCGCCCCGTTCTCCCATACCGGCCAGCTCCAGCAATCGCGGCCAAATCCCTTCCACTGTCATCTGAAACGTGGGCGCTAGTTGCTTGCAATAGGTAATCAAGGAGCTACCGAACGCACAGGTGATGATATTGGCCCCATCCAGTTTCTAAGTATCTGTGCAACATCAATCGGGGTTCCACCGAGAATGGGCACTGCTTTGCTGGGTGCAATATGTTGGAGAGGGCCCGCAACGGTGTATTGGATTGAGGACGTATACTACTTCGCCGGCGCTCCAGTTGGTCAGAAGGCGCCTTGGATTTCCTCTTGGAAGATGGAAAAGGCACAAATGAAGAAGATAGAAAGAGACGAATGAAGGGGTTCAGACACTGCATAGGCAACTCCAGAATTGGTTGCGGATTGCTTGCAAGCAGAATAGTGGCATGAGCAACGGTTTGCCAGGACCATTCCCATACGACAGCCTATGAGTGAGGATGGCCAGATTGGCCCACGGCAATGTTTTGCCGAATAGAACTTTGTGAGGCACAATGTTGCCTACCAAAGCAGCCGCATTCTTTCCAACGTGTTAGTTCACTCACATATGAAGCACCAGTGGCTGATTTGAATTTGGCGAGATTTGTTTGCTACAAATCGAGCTTCAACGGCTGCTCCCAAAGCAATGTTGCAAGCATTGGAACTGTCAGCCACTGGACCTTAGCTTCTTGTCAAGGACGGAGAGACGGAGAGACGGAGACAAGCCTCGATGTGTCACAGACACGACACACTTCAAGACTTCAGGTGGGCATCAAAGATGCGTGGCTTGACTCATGCCAGCACCTCACACGTGCGACTGAGCTTAATGCTGCTGGATGCGAAACCAAGATGAGTTGGCTCTGGCTTGTACGCCATATTGTGGTGTTAATGATACTCATTTCTAGCCGTACAGGTTATTCTGATATTGTCTGATAGATGTTTCGGCTCTCGATTGGAGTCGGGGCATTTGGAATCCCAGACCACCTCCGCCGCCTTCAGAGTTTGCACTCCTTGCACTCCTCGCACTCTTTGCACTGCTTGCACTGCGAGAGGAAAAAGCAGAGTCCAGCAGCTAGAGGGAGCTGAGCCGGGGATGGGACAGTCCCAACATAGGTGCGGAGATCTCAGATTTGCCCTCTGAGTTCTTTCCAGCAGGTTTTGGGCCTATGTTGGGTTTCATTGTGGCTCAATTGGCACGAGCCTTTGGCAATTGGTGGCCCTGCCAAGGCGTCAAGGGGTGGAGAAGGCGAGCGAGTACTCTGAGACGTTGGGGAATCGAGGCATCAAGTCTCAGGGCTGCTTGACATGTTGAAACGTATTTGCTGCCATAGCTTCATGATATCCTTCTCCAGCTTCATCCTGAGCTGTGATTTGACAAGTGGGTATATGAGTCTTCCAATTCAGCTCAAGAAGGCACGCCGGCAAAGCACCAGCAAGCCTTTGCAATGCACGCAAAAGTGGAAAAAGGATGAGAAGCAGATGCTTCGCCCTATGACCTAGGCGATTCCCCTGCCAATTAGCAAATGGGTGGACAGGACACGTCAAGGGATTCGGAGGGCCCGCAAGGGGTTCGCGCCAGGACACTGTGTGCTGAGTTCCAGCTGCTTGGGGAGGCTGAGTTCTGCATTGCAAGCCTGCTTCCAAGCCGCTCCAAAGTGGTCCCACAGGTCTGTGAGATGCTGAACCGCTCCGGCATAGATTTGACCTCCCCCGAGCCCGGCACCAAGAAATCCAGAGTCCATGTGAGGCTTCGGAGGGGTAGATCGTTTGTGAGACAAGGTTGCGCTACTCGGTGAAAGGCTGCCTCAACCTGTATCTCTCAGAGCCGTCCTGCGTCTCATGCATTGGTGCCCTGGCAGAGATGTTCCGAGAAATGTGACGGGTTTTGCGAACCCCTTTAAAGGGACAAGTAAAAGGCACGAGGGTCCAAAATCGGGTTTCAGCACGGGTTGGGTGTGGGCCTCTCGGCTCTAGCATTGCGGGACGGCTCATACGTCTCAGCGGTTCCCATGTCCTCATTTGGAGGGTTTTCTGCTTTGCGGTCGCGGCAAGCATACGAGGCGGTGTGCAGAGAGTTAGAATTTTCTTTACAAGAACAAATCCGGAAGGCGGTGGAAGATATCGCCGAGTTTCACTTGCTGCTGGCGCAGCCGAATTTGTCGAAAGGCATCGGAGTGAAACTGCCGGTCAAAACAGATGAGCAAGGTGACAAGGAGATGCCATGGCAGTCAGAGCTTTGGAAAGACGATGACGAGCCCCGCGAGCACATTTCAGCCAATGCCGAGGATAATGTGCTACAAGCCCTCAGTGGGTTGCCAGTGCGTGTGAACTTCCGTGCCGACCACCTTGCCGACCAGTTGCATCCAACGCAAACCTTGGCTTTGCCGGACTCACCAGGCAGGCACTCCCCCTCAGATTGGGTTTCTGAGACCAGCTCCTTTTCAAGCCCAATTGCAAGGCACGAGGTGAGGCTGCATGAGCTTTGGGCACAAGATCAAGACAGCATCAGCGCCTTGGATTTGGAGTGAGAGACTCCATGCATTTCCTTTTTGTTTGGACAAATGGGGCTTGCGGGTTCCGGTTGCAAGTTGGGGAAGCGCCGAGGTTGCAAGAGGCTAGTGAGCCGAGACAGCTCAAGGAGGTCGCGACCGAATTCGAGGTCTCGCTCCTTGATTGAAAGCCACGACTGCGGCCCATTTGAACGCATGGCCTTGAGGCCGGGCTCGGGTAACGACTGAATTGAAGGGTTAGGCATGAGCGAAGGAGGCAGGCGGCAAGCCAAACCTTTGCGCCAACAAGCGAGGAAGGCTGGCTTAGGCAGGTTCAGGCTCAGACTATGACCAAGCTGATGTAAACACAATAATTCGTGGCAACAAGCTGCTCCTAGAGAACAGAAGCAACTTGAGAATTTGCAAAAACTTCGAAGCTGTTGCTCAACCAGGTAACAGGCATCCAAGCACCCGTTTCCAGTTACTATTGTCCTGAACCATTTGTTGTGTTTGCTAGTTTCTGCGTTCGTTCCCTGAGGCCGAACAGCGTGATATGTCTTTTCTGGGACATCGCTTGCTTGCTGGCGACGATGCACGACAGCGTGATGATCCCGTTGCTGTCTTCCTTTGACATTGATCCTGTCGGGGCACCGAACGCCATGGCCAAGACCAGCGGCATCATTTGGCTTTGCGACATGCTTGTGTCGTTTGTTCGGGGGTTCTTGAATGTTCGGACAGGCCTTGGGTGCAAAGTTGGTTTAGTTTTTGATTGATACATCGTATATGAGTTCTAGAATTCGCTCTCGCTTTTGCAAGGGCCTGTTGCTTTTGCCCTGACCAGGCTTTGTTGAGATGCGCCTGCCGCACATCGCCTACAATTACATTACAGGATGGTTTGTGCCTGATCTTGCTCTTCTCTCGCTTGATGCTATGTCAATGTTTATGACGGATCTTGCCACATTCGAGCACTTTACGCTGTTGCGCCTCTTTCGCAATCTCCGTCTACTGAGATTGCTGAAGATGACAGGCCGTTTCAATTTGATCAGGGAGCTATTCTCCAGCCTGGACTATGCCACAGAATGGGCTTCCGTTCAAATGGAGACGGCAATGAGTGTCCTAAAGCATTTTGGCATTATCCTCTTGCTTTGCCACTTCACTGGCTGCGCATGGTATGCTCTCGGGAACATGGAAAAAGATGGTTCATGGATACAAGAGCATGTAGGCTATCGACAGACGCTGGGGCTCGATGCTAGTGTTGCTTACTTTTACGTCACTGCTTTGCATTGGTCATTATCTCAGTTTACTCCGGCAAGCATCGAGGTGTCTGCCACCACAACAAACGAGCGGATTTTCAGTGTACTTGTGATTCTGGCGGGATTGACATTGTACAGCTTCTTCCTTGGCTCGATCAACCAGTCTTTGAACAAGCTGAGAAGCATGACGGCACAAGAAACCCGCCAGAACATTTTGGTGCGCCGGTACATCAGTGAAAAGAGACTCTCGATAGATCTGGCAGCAGAGATCCTGACCTGCATCCGTCAACGGGGCCTTGGCAAGGCCAGCAGCAAGATTGTCTTTGCTGACATCAAGGTTTTGGATAGCCTGCCGCACACCACACTTTGCAAGCTACAGGTGGAAGTAGGTCTACCCATTCTACAGAGCCATGCTCTGTTCAAGCACTTGCTGGTGCTGGGCTGCCCTGAAATGTCCACTCTCTGCGAAAAGGCCCTGAAGGAAATTAGCACGGTCTACGGCGAGGAGCTCTTCTCAGCGGGAACAATGGGTGATTGCCTCTCCCTGGTCAGAGCGGGGAGATTGCTCTACAAGTTTGCTCACCGGAATGCATGGAAACAGGAGGTGGACAAGGATTCACGTGTCAGTGAAGCTTCTCTTTGGTTGCACTGGGAGTACCGAGGCCAGTTGACATGTGTCGACCAGAACTCGTACCTCTTCCAACTCAATGCCTCAAGCTTTCGGAAGATCATGGGCAGGAGCCAGCATTTGGAGCTTTGTGCCATGTACGCTCGGCTATTTCTTCGGGCACTCCTTGAAACTCATTCCAATGACGATGCCAGTGATCTCTTTGGAGACGATGTCCAGGTGGGCAAGATAATGAAAGTGATTCGATCCTGCCAAAGTGGGGCCGGCAATCTGCTTGCAGCCAGCCTGGCCCCCGTTAGAGTGGCTCCCGCCTTTGCGGCGTGGAAAGAGTGGCATCAAGCGCAGCAAGAGCTTCGCTTGCGTCAAGCGCGTTTCAACAGCTTTTGCCCTGGAATTTTGGTGCTGTGGCACCAGTTGTCAAAGCCAACTGCCAAAGAAGTGCAATGATAAAGCATGCACAAGCGCCGAATTCGGCGCCCCCCGTTTCATTCTTGATGCTTTCCTCAAAGGCCAGTGCATAAGCCCTCGCCATTTGTCCTGACACCACGGGCATGAGGATCGACGAACCATGTCCCTCTGAAGTGGTGGATCCAGAACTGGAGAGTGTTCTCACAAAGGGCACATATTTGTGTTTGTCTTTTAACAGAGGGCTTTCTGGTTCTGCGAGCAGAACACCACGGTCTCGTTCCAGCAAGGCAGCCAGCTTGAATACGCCAATAGAGTCGCCACATCCAAGATGCACGGCGTCACCTCTCAATATTCTTTGCACACGCAGAAACGAGCTTTGCACAGCTTCTTAGTGCTTGGTCGTGGGTTGGGGGGCCGGGGGGGAAAGACACGGGCAACAGAGACCGAAGCTTTAGCTGGAGGTGCCATGCGGCAGTTTCAGACAATGCTGCCAGGTGCGGGTTGTGAGTCGGAGTCGTGATTGCTCGCATCTTGGCGCTAGAAAGGGATGCCATGTTCAGGAGTGGACCTGTTTGTGGAGGCCGGCAGTGACCCAGTCCAGGACTCCAGACGGTTGAAGATGCGCACACACCACTTCAGCCAGTGGCGCATGGCGTGAATCGGATATTGGCTTGCAATAGTCTCTTCGCTCCTGCCCTATTCCCCAAAAAACAGTGGAACCGGTCTGTCTCTTTCATGCAAAACCTGAGGGGGCTGGGTTCAACTTCGACTTGCCAATACTGATTTTTGTATTGCCAAGACTGAGTCTCAGATTCCCAGTACTTAATTTAGTATTAGATACGTTTCGGCCGACAAGCACTTAGACATGTTTTCCTCCATTCTAGTCTCGATGCATAAAACCAGTGGATCCAACACGTAGAAGCGGCCAAAGAAGAGCTAGAATTTGAAGCAAGCACTTGAAACTAGTCATTTCGAATAGAGAATCAGAAGGAACATTTTCCGAGCGAGAATTTGAGGAAACAGCTTCAAACTGATCATGTTTTGAATAGGAATCTGAAAGGGACACGCTCCTAAGGCAGAATAGGCAAAAAAACACTTTGAATTGGTCATTTGCGAACATCATTCAAAAGAGAAAGCTCTCGAGCTAGATTTTGAGGAAAAAGCTTCAAACTGATCCGTCTTGAGTAGGAAAGTGAAAAGGGAAGCGCTCCTAAGAAAGAATCGCCAGAAAACGACTCAAGTTGATTTTTTGATTAGGATTTTGTTGCTCCTTGCATACATTCAGCAGTTGGGGGGGGGGGGTGTTTCTTAGAGTCTGACAGTGTGCAAAACGCCACCTGACAAGCACTTAGAAATGTTTTGGCCGACAAACACTTGGACATTTTCCTCCAGCGTGGTTTCGATCATTTTCGACCAGGGCATTCAGAAGGAACAGCTCCCGAGCGAGATTTGGAGGATACAGCTTCAAGGGGTAAACTGTTTTGGGTAACACTTACAAACGTTTCTCAGTGTTGGTCGACCGAAAATAAGCACCGGAATCTCAGTAAAGGGGGAAACCGTTTCTATATGTGTTGTTGGCCGGCCGAACCGTTCTAAGTGCATGAATTCATTTTTGTTCGATTCTAAGCGTCGGTCAGACATTTTTGAAACATATTCCGTTTCTCATTGTATATAAGGTTTTAATCTGGAATTTTCCCCAATCGTTCAAAAAGTTGCTATTAAAGCGAACCTCAAAACAGGCACATTAAACAAACTCAGGGCCTCTTGTGGGTAACCCCCTTTGCGCCACTGTTTGGCCTTACTTCTTTTCAAGTCAGTTATATTGAACTTGATGGTTTGGGGACTACTTCAAAAAAAGTTCCAAATGTTTGCCCAGTTTGCCGGATGTGTGATTTGTGTGTTCCGTTTTTTTTGGGCCGAATTTAGCTGCCCGGTTCTTTTGCTGGCAAAACTAGTTGTTATTAAAGCGACCCTTCAAGACAGTCACGGGATTCCGACCAAGTCTAGTAGAAGCGTTATCATGAGGAAGTTGCAAGTCAGTGGTGCAGTCCTTTCGCCCAATTGTAGCGCAAAGTTAACAGTAGCCGGGCGCCATTCCCATTTTAACGGCCTGCAAGCGAAGGGAACTCTTGATCTTTTGATCTGTTTGGATTCCTTGAGGACTCTGGATGACCAGCTACACTTGCAGACGCGAGCTTAAAACTATGATCAATTGATCAGTGCTCAATTCGGACTGGTCGACCCCATGATTAATACATTGACTGAGGTGTTCTGGCCGGAGCATGCGATTAATTTGTAGCAAGAATCGAGTTCGCAGCAGTATCCTCAGATGTTGAGTGTCAAGACACGTATAGCTACGCGGCTGCACAGCGCACATCCACATTCCGCATGACGGTTGGCAACAATGCGCATTTGCCAAACAGGCTTGCGATTGAGCGGACGCGTATGAGGTCAGCCAAGTCAGAGCACATGACACGCGCAGGCCGAGCCCTTTTTCCGAATTGCATTTGCTGACATACAGATTGCAGATGCTTTCAGCCCGGGATGCAAGTTAGCCGTGCTTGCGAGGATGGCCAACTTGGATTCCGATCGGCAAGAGGCTCGTTCACTTTGTCTCGTTCTTTCTCAGTTCTTGCGCTTCAACTTTCCCTGGTACTTCGCTCCAGGCTGGCAGGTCTTGAAAGAGAGCACATGGGATAGTGTCAGATAGTATCTAGTTTGTATTCGCAGTTCGTGTTCCTCGCAGCCGTTCCAGCTCCAGACTTCCCATTGGAGCTGCCAAATGTCCATGTCCGAAACTTGATATCAATTTGTCCGGGCAAGGCCTGCCTGCGTCTGCCTTTTGAACGCTGGTGCGGTTGCCTTGCTCATTGGTGTTGTGCGTGTTTGCTTGTATGCAGGGAGGGAGTGGCAACGAGTCGAGACACCGCATTGCTCGGAACATCAGCTTGTATCTCTCAGGAAAACTGAACCCAACGTGAAGGCCAGAGGTGCGCATTGAACTGCCTCTTGGCACAGGGAGTCTCCAAAAAAACGAAGGGAACATAAAGGAAACCTTTCTTGAAGGTCCCCTATTTTACGACATACCCACACGGCTTTGTATGCAGTGATTCGAGCCTTTGGCCAAGACGCTGGCAACTGAGGCATGAAGATTTGTCTACTACTGACGGTGGCTCTAGCCTATTCCACAGAGCAAGACTGGGCTGAGGCCGAGAATGGGGCTGCAAAATTTGAAGCGAGAATGTGGGGGATCCACAGTTTTCCTTGTATTTCCTTCCAGCAAGGGATGATTTGCAGGAGACGGCCGAGGAGATACTGCCGGATCTGCTTCTCTTGCTGCAGGCCTAGGGCTAAGCCTAGGACCCTAGGACCCCCCCCTGACGTGGAAAACGCAAGAAAGAGAAAGGGGGATCCAGCTACGAGTGTTGGAGCGCTTCAGGTGCAGCAGCGGCTTACCAGGTCCGAGGCGGCGCGAGAGTTTTGTTGACACGGCCAGCTTCATGCTTCAGCTTTTCAGCTTTTCAGCTTTTCAGCTTTTCAGTTAGGTGAACGTTTCGTCTTTGCCTTCCTTGCCTTCGTTGCCTTCAGCCGAGGAGCATCGTCGTGAGAAACATTTTGCACCTGACGGCTTGACAGGGAAGCCAAATAGAGGGTTGCAGGCAAGTTGCAAGTTTTTGAGGCATTTCCACATCGGCCGCTTCCTTTGCGCTTCTTTTGAAACGGAAGGATTCCTTGCCGAAGCGCGCTGTGGCGAAGCACGATGGGCAGGTGGGCTGGGGAATGGGAATGACATCACTCGCTCAGTTTCAAGCATTGCCCACCGGCGTTTTGAGCCGTTGCATTGGTGACGCATCTAGCCTGCCGTTTCCTCGAATAAAGCTTCTTGTTTTCTTTTTCTGTTTGGTTTCCCTTTTAACACAGCCACATAGCGGGTTCCTAATTTGGAACACACTCCATTTCAAGATTGATTGATGGCTGGTGCAAGGGTAGGATCAGAACTTGCCTTTGCTTTTTGGCTGGGACCCAGCTGCCAATTTCTCAGAGTACGGCATGCAATTTCGGGTGCACGGACTTGTGTGCACCTGTGCGGATCTGGATGCCCTCTTGTGGTGTTGCTGGACCGGAAACAGGACAAACGTCTGCTGATGTTGTCTTTTCCACATGTAGTGCTTGAAGCAAGATATGAGGCAGCTGCCAGCACTTTGCATGCACTTGCAGTCCAAGCTTATACGTATTACAAGACAGCAGAGTGAAAAAAGGCTGGGTATTTTTGGCTCGCCCTGGATAGTTGTAGTCCACTGGGTATGAAGCCGTAGGCAGAAGGCATGATGTTTGTAAGCCGACTGCTGCGAGGCATTGCAAGGTCAAGAGGAGTCTCTGAAGCACTGGTCCGCCGCGCTTCTTCTCAGCAGGACAGTTCCGGCCAAAGGCCCTGTTGGAGCGCTTTTTGATGCACACTGTCACAGGAGCACTTCGCGACTCGTGTCCTTTCGACACTCCCCAGACATCATCGGGGAAATCGCCAGGGGCCGTGCTGTGCATTCGAACGCGCAGAGCCGCGCTTTGTTTCCTAAGGTGCTTACCAGCGTCGCGCTGCTGGTCTGGATTTTCCTGATGATGCTTCCTGGCACAAAGGAACTCCAGCAACTTTGTGCGGACATCTCTGCAAGAAACGCATTTGACAGGCGAAAGGAGTCAGGAGTCAACCAAAGGGCACCAAAAACTGGCCATTGAGTCTCACTAGTGCTTTCACGATCCCAGGCTGTGCAGCTGGCTGGGCTTTGGAGGCAAAGACAGACGAGAGATTCGAGAGCTGGCTTTTTTGCCACCCATTTATCAGGGGTCTCCCACATTTCGAGACACGTGCCAGGCAGAGAATATCTGTTTGGTTGCGACGTAGAGAAAGGACCCATAGTTTAGGAATCGTTGCCATTCCCCAAAGAATGACCCTGGCAGATCATGCAGGAAAAAGACGGGATGGGCTGTCCTGACTTTTGCTGCAGGCACCAACCGATTGGAAGAGCACCGAGAGATGGAGCGTGCAGAGAAGCATCTGCCACCGGCAGCTTGGATAGGCAATGGCTCAACTTCAGGGCAAGAAATGGGGCAGAGACTGGACGGGACATGGGTAACTGGGGCAAGCAACGCATGTTGAAGAAGATGTCTCTTCCAGATCCGCTGAATTTCATTTCCGCTGAATTTCATTTCCGGGGTTTGCCGGAGCCAAGGAAATACACGATCCGATCGATGCTGCCGCTGCTCAGCTTCGCGAAGCTCAGAAGAAGCAGGCTGGGCTCTCCGAAGCGAAGCTGGGCCGAAGCCTTGGGGCAATCTCAAAGGTGCCGCTCTGTTCATATCCCGCACTTACATCTCCTCCCAACGCATGGAGGAGGCGCTAAACCCTAATGTTGGACTCTGTTTAGTGTGACCCCCCCCCTCCCCGGAACAGTGCAACCAGTCGGCGGGACTCTCTTTAGGGAGATCCTGCAGGATCTGGGAGGGACAGTACTTACTTTAGTATTGCCAATTCTACTTTAGTATTGCCAAGGCCCCCTCTCAGATTCCCAGTGCTGACTTTAGTATTGCCAATTCTACTTTAGTATTGCCAAGGCCCCCTCTCAGATTCCCAGTACTGACTTTAGTATTGCCAATTCTACTTTAGTATTGCCAAGGCTAAGGGTTTGAGTTTTCAGTTTTCAGCAACCCCCAAACCCAGGTGAACATTAAAGAGGACCCCAAAACAGTCACACTAAAGAGGATCAGGGCATCCTGTGGGCACACCCCTTTGTGCGATTGATTGCCCTCACTTTTTTGTAAAGAAGTTATCTTAAATTTGATGGTTTGGGAACAACTTGCAAAATGGATTTCCTAAATCTCAGGCCTTTAACCTTTGAGCTGGGGAAAGCTTGGGATGAGCCCCCCCCCTTTAAAACTAAAAGACCAAGATGTGGCCAAGCTTCTGAGCAAGGCTAGCTCAGAACCAGCCTCCAGCTCAACAGGAGCTACCAAGGCTTAGCAAGTTTAGCCTGGGCCCGAGCAAATCCAGAAAGCGAAGAAAAAAGCTATGCGTTTTTTAGATTTTTCTGGGGGGGAGGGGGCAAAAAAACTTGCCACAATAGCGAACCGTTAAAACAGTCACAGGATTCTGAATTAGGAAAAAATGTACAATAGCGAGGACCAATAATAAAGGAGGTCCAACATTACTCTTTTCGACCAGTCGTTTTTGAACCAGTCGCTTTTTGTCATGGTTTCAATGGGGACCAAGAGGAGCCAAAGTGTTGGGTCAATCTTTGAGGAAGTTGGGGGATGTTACGGTCCTCGCAGGCGCAGGCACGCAAAGAGAAATCGGCCTGCTGCTGATGCATGGCTGTGGGCTCGTCAAGGCCCTATGCTGAAGGAAAGCCGCGCCCAAACCTCCACTCTGTCCAACTGAAGGGTTCTACTCCTTGGTTTAGAGGTCAGGGTCGGCGCTCTGATTATGAATCCCAATGATGCAGGGTACCGGTCGTATCCAAATGTTGATGGGTTTCCGGCGCTGCTCTTCACATCCCAAGTTACCGTGGCTCCATCCTTCGAAGCAAACCTATGAGCAAAGGATGGTCCACGGACTTGGAACGGTCCCAGTGTTTGACCTCAGGCTGCACCTGGTTTCCGATGCGCAGGGAGCCCTCTGAGAGCCCAGCTTTGTATTTTCCCGGAGTTCTCAACGAGCCACAATCAAAACTCGGGTAGTTGGTAGTAGGAGACAGTCCCAACCCATAAATGGGTGCGGATTCCCACCTCTTGATTCATTGGAATTTTAATGCCAGGTTTTGATTGTGACTCACCTAATACCTGCCAGTTTCCGAGCGCGGCAGCATGACGGTGCACGAGCAAAATGGGACGGGAGTGGGGCTGGTGAGCGGTGAGCGGCTTGTGAGGATGTGAAGATTCAGAGAGTGCAGGTCAGGAGCAACAGTGCAAGAGACCAGACTGCTTACTTGGAGACTACGATCGAGCCTTCAAATTAAATGTCGGTGGTAATGACGGTCCACTGTGTTCTGGGTCGGGGTGCAGAGAGCTCGCAGTCGGGGCTGGTTTTGGTCCGTCACGGCCCGAGCTAGGTTTTCGGCCTGGCTTCGGCCTTGCTGTTGCAAGGTTTGGACCTAGTCTAGGGTGGCTCCTCCGCTCAGGGTTGGTGAGCTGGGTGAGTTGTGGCTGAGTTCTGGTTCTCTTCGGACAGGCTCTTTAGTGGCAGTTTACAGCTAATGGCCCAGGTCAGGTTGAATGAGATAGAGTTGGGAAGGATTGTAGGTGCTGGAGGTAATGCCGACACCTGAGATTTGGGTCTTTTCTGTTCTGGCAGGTTTGTGGAGCATGTTCTACTGCGAATGCTGGGCTTCAAGCAGCGAGATTCGCAATAGGCGGGGCTTTGCGCATGTTGGGGGCATCTGACTGTCATTCGCCGGAAAACTGCGCCTAGCTCGCAAGCTCTTGAGTTGCTGTCCTTGGGCCCACCGGGAGCTCCATCGAAGTATATAGTGAAGTTGGCGTCCTATGCCAGAGGCTCTGAACAAAATGCAAACTTATCATCTAGTCGAATGCATGTGAAGAAAGATTACATTTGAACATCTTGGATGCGGCTGTTGCTTGGAGTTTTGGTCGACATTTGGTGTGAGGGGCCAGCTATTAGCTGAACTTCTTCAAGCAAAAGTCACAGGCTCGGGAGGTGAAGCTGTTGGCCTGTTTTGCTTGATTCGGTCACGGGGAAGCAAAAGGTCAAGGCCTGTCAGATGACATGAGATTCGGCGAGATGCAAGGATAGCTATGTTGTGGTCGATCCTATGAACAACATTTGGCGCGTGGGTGTTTACAGAACCTCTTGCGTGACCAACTCATTTGAAAGGCGCGACTTGCATGTGCCTGCGCTGGACGCGTGTTGGGAGCTTTTGGGTCGCCTCTGCGACCGCAGGCAAGAAATCTAAGAAGTGCGACGTGCCTGGCTACCGAGATTTGCTTCTCCAAGACAATTTGCTGCCTTGGGCCATGGCTGGCAGGTCTTCGGAAGGGTCGAAGGCCGAGAAGCCTTGAGGAATGGTTTGGTGACAGGAGAGAACGTTAGATGCAGGACAAAACAAGGTGCAGTAGCAACGCGCTGTTGCGCCCTGCTCCTCAAGCCGCTCCTCGAGCCACCCAAGACGGTGCGCGCAAGGCGGAAGACTACGGCTTGCTGATGATACGCTTGGACTGCTATGTGCCGCTGAACGGTGTAGCCAGAAGCTTTCATCGAAGCCCTGCAGGAGGAATTGGCAGCGCATGCTTTGCTAAGAAACGTCAAATTAAAAGCTCGTTCCACAAAACAAATTGCGTCGCTGTCCTGCCTTGAGGTGCTTCAGTGGGTTGAGGCCCTTCCAGTGCAAGTTGTGCACCTGGATCTCAGCAAGAACGGGATGATGGTTTCCTGCACGAATTGGGGAGCAGGTGATTCTCGATGAGAACCGAGTAGTTAACAGCAGTGGGTCCATGTTGGCTCAAAGTATTTCATGAGGAGAACTTTGTCCAGCAATCCCATCAACAAGGCTGTCTAAGTCATGGAGCAGCGCCAGCACCTGCAGTGGGGTGGTGCCAAAGCTCGGGAGGCTGTGAAGAACAACAAGGATTGGTCCCTCGATTTTTTTTAAATGGGACTTCGCCGCTGCTCTGAGCGTCCCTTTGTTTTGTCGAAGCGTTGTGATGAAGGGAGATGTTTCTGGAAAGGATCCCGACATGAGCAGCGGAAACCTTGTCTCTCATTGCTGCGGGGATCGCATCGCATGGCTGTGAAAAGGCGCGAAAAAGACGTGTAGTTAGTATGCGCGCTGCTACTGGTCGCCGAGACGCTAGGACTTCGGTTGGACCTGTTGTCCGGCATCCACACGCTGCGTGATGAAGCTGACATTGTACGCGAAATCATTTGGCGCGAGGGCCGCGAAAAACAATTCTCCGCAAGCATCCCCGAGTCGATCGCCGCAGCTTCGAGGTGCTGCGCGTGAGGCGTGAGTCTAGCCAGGCTCAGGTGTCGTCGGTCAAACATGAGTTCGAAGATGAAGAGGAGGAAGAATTGCAATTCACGCAGATCAACATCGGTTGATAAGATAAGTGCAGAGATGGCCCGCCCTTGGCGACGCTAATTGAGGACCTGTGTCACGGCGTTGTTGATCCACGTGGCTGTTCTTGCGCTTGGAGTGCTGCAAAAGTGGTCAAGGCCTGAGCATAGGTACCTGTATTTCTCAAATTAAATGACAAACGGCTGTATTGCCTGAAGCAATACTGCATGGGTCAAGGCAAAAGTGTTTGCTGGGACAGGTGCTCACGAATGTCACAGCCAGGCATGAGAGACAACGACATTGTAATCCGGGGTTGGGGTCAGCCCACCTTGGAGAGAGCGGCGCGCTAGCGGCTGACATCCTCCGATGCTGGCGTTCAAGAATGCGCTTGCGACGCTTGGGTCGTCAGCTGAACTCACTTGCGTGACTCTCAATGGGCAACCTGCTGGGAGGAACTTGCCGGGGGGGCGCTTCGAGCGGTGTGATGTTGCTGCTGCAAGCAGGCCGGCCAACGGCCCCAAAACGCATCAGGGCGAGCTCCAATTGAAAATAGGGCCGGAGGCCCACAGTTGCCAGGGCAAGTCCGCGCTTTCAATTCTGGTCTGAGACTTGAACATCTCCTTTTAGTTTGACAGCCAATTCTGTCGATGTTGATCAAAGCAATCTTCCGCAGGCGGAGCGCTGGCGACGTGCTCACTGGCTTGTCGTTGCATTCTCCGGCAAAGGAAAAGTCGTGAAGCGTGGCTCCTGTTACACAGACAGATTTCTCGAATTGGATTGGGACGTCGCCATAGTGAGCCGAGTTCTGAGAAGCGCTTTTAAGCCAACCCAAGACCCTACAGAGCACAGGTCCACCCAGAAGCGCTTTTTGATTCCCGGCAATGTAAGAGCGACTTTGTGTTTCGGGGTGCTTGATGTCGCCGTCTCAGCATGAGCCCTCTTGGTAAATTCCGGCTCGCACTCGCGAACCATGCAGTCCCTGGCTCAAGATTCGAGGGCGCCATTTGCTCTCCAAGTGATGTAGTGCCGGCGTCCAAGATTGAAGTTGGTCTGCGTCCTGCTGTTCGGTGGCGAGCTTGTGCCTTTCGAGTACAAAGGCTTGATATGATAGAAGACGTGCAGGCAGGGATTTAGCCGCATTTACCCCAACTCACAGCGCTCGAAGCCTGAGGTAAGATCTGCTCAGAAGAAGCTGCAAGACCAGGCTGCTTCTCATGACCAAGAGGTCAGGAGGACCGTGACGTGTGCAGTTGCAGTCCGAACAGTTGAGGCATGCGTTCTGGTAATCTGTGAGTTGGTTGCAGCTAGCACGCGCCCTGACTCTTTGAGAGGATCACGCATGAGGCAGGCGGTTGTTCACCTTTTCTGGTTGGTGTTTGTGTGACAGCCCGTGCCTTGCTTCCAAAGCGGCTGAGTGATGGTTTTGGAAAATCTCTCAGTGGCGCTTCGGGATGCTCTCTGGACATATTTCCAAGACTGTCCGGTGCTTCTGCAATAGGAAATAGCATCAGCCATAGTTTTCCAGCGAGTGTATGGGTAGAAGGGCACATATTCCCCGGAAGGGCGGTTAGTTAAAACCCGGCTGCTCCAACTTGCATTCGCGGATGTTGAGAGAATCATGTGTGCGACCCAGTTTTGGAAGCTCTATAGTGACAAAGCCAATATGTCTACTTGTATGCATACATTGTATATATGTATACACATACGGAGCCGTCATATTCACACATATGCAGTTCGTATATACACAATCATAACAGGCAAAATTAGCGCTGCCCACGGCAGATCCACGAGTTGAATGACAGACTCACAGCAATCCTCAATCGTGGCTGCCTCGGATGACCGCCGAAGGTTTGCCAATTCGAGTTGTGGCAGAGATGCCTGGAATGTGAGGCCGTGCCAAAGCACCTGCAAGAATGGTGGGTCGTGACTTGCCAGAATTGGCAGACCTGAATATCTTGCGGCTGAGTTAACAGACAGGTCTCGATCCTGCCTACGTGAGGCCTGTTCCCATCCATCCCTTTGCTATTTCTGCTTTGCTCGTCCTTGGGAGGCGAGTGGAGTGGAAATTGACCAACTGCAGACAAAGTTTCAGGCCTGTGCACGTGTGTTCCGCAAAGCCCTACACAGCACACAGGCCTTCCGGCCGAAAAACCCTTGAATCTTGTGTGCATTTGGTGTTTGCAACCCAGGCCATTTTGGCCCGGGGCCGGATCTGCATGAAAAACACGCGTGGCAGGAGGGTTGTCACTAGATATGCAAGCGGTTCTTGGGTAGGGCAGGTTTTAGTTGTGAATCATATCAAATCGCACTGGGAATTGATTGGATTCCTTTTGCGGTGGCCTATCAGTTTGCTTTCTATATACCTTCTTTACAATCTGGAAAGGCCGAAAACTGGAAACACACATCACAGCCGGCTTCACCTGCTTGAGCTTCAGAGATCCCACAGGCCCCTTCAGCGTGGTGACTGCCTGTGGCCGGCAGCCACAGATTCGGATGTGATTCGAGTATTATGCTTCTAGTTGTATCAAAGGGAAGCTAGAACGAACCCAAGCACCTGAAGGGCCCCAATTTTGAGAACTCACCCATATCTGTGCACCTCGAATCTCGCAGTCGGAAGCAGCTCTCACGGGCACCATGGGTGCAGATATGTCGTGATTGATTGCTTCAGGTCTGAGGAATTCAGCGCCAGCTGCATCTCGAACATGAAGTTTGAGTTCTTCCCCCAAGGACGAAACATTCTTCGTTCTGTCCTTTGACAGCAGTGTGTGTGTGTGTGTGTTTTAGGACGCGACAATTCCCGGCCCGGCTTTTGTGCCTTGTTCCTGTGGTGCCCTGGCAACGTCCGGCTCAAGTGCGCCAGCTGTTGCTTTGAGCTGAGAGATGAGGGCATTCGGTGGGTTGTTGGGAGGTAGGGCTGCCAACCAAAAGCGGGTCCGCCTTTTGGAGAGCCCCCAATATGTTTTTGGGGGTTGGAGTAGTATATACTAATTACACAAGTGAAATAGACCCTCCACAACTCAACGCAACCCGCCTGTTCGCGAAATGAGTTGGGGGACACAGGTACCGCTTGCAAGTGGGCAAGCATTCTTCATGGGATG
>CAUJNA010002605.1:0-28500 GCA_963377175.1 Effrenium voratum
GGGGGCGGGGATTGCAAAACAAGGACCTTGCGGGACAGGCACTCGGACAAATCCACGGCATCAAGAGCCCGCAAGACCGCTCGGATAGCGGTGCTGTGCAGCCGGGCCCGCCACAGGCGCATCGGGAAGCACGGCAGGAGTGATGGGGACTGTGTCCGCGCCGAGTAGGGAAGGCTGCCGCCGCCGGGGCGGGGGCGCGGGGGTGCGCCGAGGAGCGCCGCCCGCCGGGACGGGCAGCGGGGAGGCCGAGCGCTGGGCAGCTGGGCGCGGCGAGGGGGGGGGGTGGCCCGCAGGGTTGCAAAATCCAGGGCGGTGGGGAGCAAAAGGGGGGGGGCAGGGCACGGCGCAACAGATCGGGAAACCCAAGGCGGGGGGGAGCAAGGGAGGCTGAGAGCTGGGCAGCCTGGTATGGCAAGGGCAGGTTCTGGCCCGCAGGTTCGGAAAGTCCAGGGCGGAGAGAAGCAACGTGCTGAGCAAGCTGGGCAGCCATCCGGTCGCCCAAGTCTTGAGCGAAGGCAGGTGCACACCCATCCGCGGAGGAGAGGCGTTCAAGAGCCCACAGAAGAGAAACGGAAGAGCCTGTTTCCGCCATCAATTCCGCCGGGGACTAGCCCACAGCGCACAATGCTTGGCAGGTTCTCTACGTATGTCACATGGAATGCTCCTCCGAGAGAATCACCCATCCTTGCAGAGTACCTATATTTTGGCTCAAGCTCAAGGCACGCGAAAAAAACACGCTCAAGGCCGTGGCTTGGGGGCACGGTGTTTGTCTGTGGTTGTGGGGCCCCCAGTCGTTCCTCTTGTTTGGGGTTGGTGTTTTGTTTGTGGGGGCGTTTTCGCGTGGGGCTTGTTTCCCTCTGGTAGGTGCATGGAACCCGGCGTCTTTCGGGTTGGGGACGTGTGCGTCCCCGCCGCACGCTACCAGGAAGAAGGTTTTCTGGTGCTGTCGCTGGCCGCGGCTGCCTCCTTCGGCGCGTTCTCGCCGGAGGCTGAGCCGGTCTCTTTCTACCGGCTCGGACCGTTGGCGCTACCGTGCCAGCCCCGCGTCGCCACCTCGGCGTGTAGTGGGTGCGGGTGCTTCGCCCTCTCCTTCCTCCACCTCTCCGTCCGGTTCGCCGGCGCCACCGGCCGCCGGGCCGCGCTCCGCTTCCTCCTCCGGTTCGCCGGCGCCGGCTGCCGCCCGGGAGCGCTCTCGCTCCCGTGCCCGCCCGGCTCCTCGCCGGCGCCGGCGCCCTCGCGCAGGACGCGCGGTCCGGGCGCGGCAGGCCCGCGCTAAGGCGCGCCGTGGGGCGCCCACGTACTGTGTTCTCGGCCTTGCCGCCGCCATCGGCCGCCTCCGCCACCTCGGCGCCGCCAACCCCGGCACACGTCCCTGTGGCCACCTCGCCTTTCTTCGGGCCTGGCGGTGCTCCGGCCGCAGCGCCGTCGCCCTTCACTGGCGCGTTGCCCGGTTCGGCGCTTCCTTCGCCCTTTGCGGCCACCAGCGGCTCGGCCGCCGCGCGGCCGTCTCCTTTCGGCGCGCCCGCTCCTCAGAGTCCGCCGTTCGTCGCGCGTGTGTCTCTCACCGCGCCCGTGCCTAGGTGCCTCCCACCTTGGCGGCCGCGGCTTCGGCCGCCTCTCTGAACGCGAGCTTGCGCACTGCCTGGGCCTTAGTGAGCGTCTCGGCACCCTAGCCTTCCCTCGGCTTATGACTGAGGCCGCTCGCTTCCTCGAGGCCGGGCCCCAGCGTTGTGTTTCGGCTCTTCGCCACTCCCAGGCCCAGCGCGCGAGCCTTGGAGCGCTGGCTGCGTTGCAAAAGAACACTCGACTAAGGCGGCGTTTCTGACCTGAGGCAGGGCTTGGTTTCACTAGCTGGCTTTTCACCCGTCGGCTGTCAGTCTCACTGGCTCACTCCAGCTGGCAAAACGTGCGACTGTTTGTCACGCTGCGTCGTGTACAATTGCGCGACGCGTGTGCTGGTGAGCTCGAACGATGTCCCGCCGCCGCAGCGCTACTCCTACTGCGCGGCGAGCGCAGGGAAACGAGGATGCTTTGTTGGACGGGGCCGCCGCGCCCTCCCAGCCCGCCGCGGTCACGCCGCCTCGCGTTCTGGCGCCGGATGTGGGCGAGCAGGTGCTGGATGAGGCTCATCCGCGGTCAGAGCTTGATGACTGCTGTGTCTGCCTTCAGCCCCTCCTCCCGAACAGTCGCCCCGTGCCTTTGCCAGTCTGCCCACGGCATGTCCTTCACCTGGGCTGTCTCGCGCAGTTGCGCGTTCAAGCGCGTCGTCCTCGTGATGTTGCTTGCCCTCTGTGTCATCACGGCGCGTGCCCCGTCTGCGCCGTGGACGGGTGGGCCCCGGAGCATGACGACCAGCTGACGGCTAGGAGGCCCTTCACCCGCCGCCCCGTCTGCCGGACCAGCGCACTGCGCAATCTAGCGTGCAGGACTACACCGTCCGCACCTTCACCGGCCAGGATGCCCCAGAGCCGCCTGAACCGGTGCATGTTGTAGTCAACTGCTGTCGCAGGTTGGCCGCCGTGCGGCCGGACCCTGGGCAAAGCGACGCGCAGTTCCTCGAGCTGGCGCGCAGGGCCGCGGCTTGGTCGCCAATCCCTCGGCGCCATGAGCGCGGCATAGCTGCTTGGCAGGGTGCCTGGGCATGTCCGCGCTGTGCGCGCGTCACACACAGCGAAGATGTGCATGTGCCTGCGGAGGCCGGAGCAGCGTGCCCCGCGTGTGGCCGCATGCGGCTCTGGGAACATGACGCTGCTGCTGGCACCGGGCGCCTAACCTGTGGGTGTCCTCTTGCAAGCTCGGCGTCGCCTCCGCCTTTGGACATGGGCCTGTCCATGCTTTCCGACGTTGACACGCCGCCGGTCCGGCCAGCGCACGTGCACGCATCCGACTCTGAACCTGGACCGTGATGCAGGGGGGCCGCCGGAACGCGCACCCGGCCCTGCGGTGCCGGATGCTGGGCTTCCCAATGAGGCCGGAGCCGCCTGGCTGCGAGCGGGCCCGCCTCGCGAGGCCGTGGGGCCAACAATTCTGCCCCTGTTGCACGCGGCTGCTGGTCGCCTGTCTCCCGACGCCCTCGCCCAGTGGAGGGCCGACAGCCGGGCGGCCTCTTGGTGGGACGCAGCTCGTCACGAGCTTGCTTCGGCGCCCGCCACTCGCCCCGCCACTCCCCTTGCCGCCCTCGAGCTGGCGCCAGAAGCGGAGTCCGCCGCCTTGCTCGCTGTACGGCTGCAGCAGGCCGTGTCCGTGCTGCCGTCGGGCGCCATGGTCCACCTCCCTTGGGTCACGAATGTGCTGGCCCTCCCTGACGGATACATACCTGCTCCTGGCCAGGAAGCGTGCCTTCAAGTGTTCGGCGGCCTGTCGCTTGCGTCCTCGCTAGACGGGCGCTCCGAGGCGTTTCGGCGTTTCCCGCCTGCAGCTGCTGCCCCAGCCCCGCGCGATGACGGCGCGTGCTTGACGACCGCCGCCCCTCGGCGCAGACGTCGTCGACGGCGTGCCTCGTCTGCCGAAGCCCGCGCTGGGCCCGGCCGGGCGGATGGGGATTCGGGTCGTCCGCACGGCGGCAGCAGCGACATGGCGTCTGGCTCGCTGTACGAAGCCGGCGCCCCACCTGCGCTGCTGCCCGACGCTGCGTCGAGCAGTGACAGTGCTCCCCTACGGGTTGCGCAGCGTGCTGCCAGTGTTGTGGCACGGGTCCCACGTGCGGCGTGGGTTTGGCTTGACTCGGTCGATCTGGTTGCCGCCTTTTCCGCGCCAGTCCCTACGCTCCAAAGCGTGCCGTATTTCATGCATGCTGGAGCCCGCCGCGCGTGGTCGTTCGCACTCCGTGCTTTGCTCTCCCCCTCCCCAGCCGGGGGGGCAGCACGCGGGAGCGCGCGTGGAAATTGTTCCTTTTGCTCCCGCGTTTGCTGTTCTCGCGCGGGGTTGCGGCCAACGGTGGAGTTGGTAAGGCTGCGCTTCTTCAGCGCCTGGAGGACTTCCACGCCGGGGCGATGGTCCGCGCTGTATGACGCGGCAGTGGCTTCCCGGCCTGGACCGCCCACCACGCTTGCCCTTACGGACGAGGCCAGGCGCGAGCGCGCCTGCGCCCAGGTCAAGCGCGGAGATTTGTCTCGGGCCCGCCAAACGCTCACGGCCGCCGCTCTGGCGCCGGGCAACGAGGCCACCCTCGCCGCCTTGCAGGATCCCGCGCGCCGACCGCCGGAGCCACTTCGGCCCTTACCGGCGGCGCTGGCCTCTGTCCCGCGCGTCCACTTGTCCGCTGTCGCTGATTCGTTGCGGACGGCTAAGAAGGGTGCTGCGGCAGGCCTGTCCGGAGCCACCGCTGAGCACTGCCGGCTACTCCTCGCTGACGAGGAGGCCCTCGCCCAGTTTGCCGAGGTTGCCACGTTGCTCGCCAACGGGGATGTTCCGGAGGAGGCCTTGGCCCTGGCCCGCCTCACGGCGCTTCAGAAGCCCGGCGGGGGCACGAGGGGCATTGCTACTGGCGATGCGTTTCGGCGCCTGGTCGCTCGATCCTTGGCCCGAAGGTATGCGGCCCGCTTCGATGAGGCTACGCGCCCCTTCCAATTTGCGTTGGCGCGCGCTGGCACTGACTGCCTTGCCTCCATGCTGCGGGTTGCTGTGGAGCTTGACCCGGAAGCGACCGTCGTCTCGCTTGACGGTCGCAGCGCGTACGACTGTGTGTCGCGCGCCGCTTTCCTCCGCAAGCTCGAGGAGGTTGCGCCGGCACTGTTGCCGTTTGTGCGTGGCTTCTACGCCAGGCAGTCTGTTTACCTGTGGTGGGACAGCCAAGGCGTTTGCCACCGAATCCTCCAGGGGGAGGGCTGTGAGCAAGGGCACCCGTTGGCCCCGGCGCTCTATGCCTTGGCACAGCACGACGGCCTAGCTGCTGCTTCGCAAGGCCTGCGTTCTGGCGACCGCCTTGCGGCCTTCCTGGATGATCTGTACGTGTTCACGACGGCCCGTCGTGCACGTGACAGCAAAAAAATTATTGAAGAGGGTTGGCCTCAATCGACCGCGCCCCGCGTCGAATAAAAATCGATCGCCGCCCGCGCGTCCCCCGGCCGCGCGTGCCCGTCGCATTCCGTCGCGATTGCGCTCCCGCCTCGATCCGCCTCCCGATGCTGTCACAGGCCGCGAGTGGAGGAGTTATGCTTTGGGGTTCTCGAACCTTGGTTCTGACCCGGGGTGTATAGCCGCGACCGGGAGGCCCCCTCCCCCCGGCGTGATTGCCGGCTGGGCCAGAGGAGTGTGTTGCCGGGCGACTGACCAAACGGCGCCCGCGAGCGTGGCTTTCGTCGCTTTGTGGGCGTGCATCGGCAAGCCCGGAGTAGGAGTTTTATGTTGTCGAGAGAAGAAGCTGCTTGGATGCAGCGCTGCTGACCAACGGCGCCTGCTTGCTGAACTCCCGCAGCTTCCTGATCTCCAGTCCGCGTGGCTTTTGCTCTTGTTCTGCGCCGCGCCGCGTGCGCAGCACCTCCTCCGCACGCTTCCGCCTTCTCAGTCGGCGGCTTATGCTGCGGCCCACGAAAACCCTCCTTGGCGAGCCCGGGGCGGATTGGCCTCACGCCCGCGCCTGCGCCTTCCTCCCTACGCGCATGGGTGGCCTTGGCTTGCTGTGCGGAGCGCACGGCCCCATCCGCTTACTGGGGCGCATGGGCGGACTGCCTTCCCGTCATGGCACAACGCCGGCCCGAGGCTGCTGAGCGCTGCGTGCGCGAGCTGATGGTGGGGGATGAGGCGGCCGCACCTTGCCTCCGCGAGGCAGCCGCGTGCGGCGACTTGCTGCGCTTCCGCGGCTGGGATGCATGAGCGACCCTGGTGATTGGCCACATGGTTGGCAGCTTCGCGCGTCTCGTGTTCTTCACACCTACTATCGCGAGCGCGAGTTGTTGCCTGTCATGTCGCCGTCCGACCGGGCGTGCTTTCGCTCCCAATCTGGGCCTCAAGCAGGGGCTTGGCTCACTGCCGTCCCCACTGACGCCGGCACCACCCTTCCTCCAGCCCACATGCATGTCGCCTTGCGCCGGCGCCTTCGCCTGCCGTTGCCACTCACGCATGGGATGTGCGGAGGTGCCGGGATGCCGGGCTGTGGGGGGGCGCTCGACGCCCTTGGCGACCATGCCGCAGCGTGTCCTCGCAGCGGTCTTCTCGCTCGCCGCGCCCCCTTAATCGAGCAGGCTTGGGTTCGCCCCTGGGCCCGGAGGCTCGTGTCGTGCCGCAGCAGTGGCTGGCGCACACGACCGCCCCTGGGGTCGCCGCAGATGATCGCCGGCGCCTGGACTTCGTCCTATATGGCGCCACTCGCCTCGGTGAAGCCCTTTGCTGCGATGTCACGCTGGTTCCGCCTCTGCGCCGGAATGGCCGCCCGCAGCCACGCGCTGCTGAGCACGATGGTGCCGTGCTCGCAGGCGCGCGCCGGCGCAAGGAAACGCGCTACCCTGAGCTTGCTGGCCCTGGCCCACAGCGGCTCGTCGTCCTCGCCTGTGAAGTCGGCGGGCGCTTTGGTTCCGAGGCGTTCGACCTTGTTCGCCGCTTGGTGCGCGTCCGGTCGCCCCGCGCCCCTGCGGCACCTCTTCCAAGCCGCCTGCCCCTGCGAGGGTAGTCGTATGGCGTTCTTCTCGCCTTTGCTGCCTTCTTTGTCTCGCCTCCTTCGGCGCCGGTCCCAGTTTCACCGCGTGGGCAGACGCAATTTTGCCAGTGCGGATGAGCTCATGAAGCCAAAGTCACTGTGACCAGTTGTGACTCGGATGCACCAAGTCAAGGCCCCACAAGCCCAAGTACCCCCAGCCGTCTTTCGGCCTCGGCCGCATGGTTGCCCTTCAGAAGCCCAACGGCCGAGTTCGTCGCATAGTTGTCAGTGACTTTCTGCGGCGCGTCGCCTGGTCCTTCGCGCAATACTTTGCTGCTACCCTCCAGGAAGCTTGCGCGCCGTTCCAGGTTGGTCTGTCCACGCGTGCTGGCGCTGAAGCGGTCGCCCACGCCCTTTTTTTTTCTACCGAGTTGGATCCGGATGCCACCGTTTTATCAGTCAATGGAATTAGGCCCGCCTCGGCAAGTTGGGCCTGCGCAGCAGGGCATGACAGCTTCGCGGAGGCACCGGGCCGGGGCCCTGCAGCAAGCGAAGGACGGAGGCCGCCAAGTCGTGTGTAGGACCGGCAACAGCCCAGGAACCCCTGCACTGCGCAAGCCGAGGCCACCTTCGTGGAAAGGCAGCTGCGCAAGGCGGGCCGCAGTGCCAGGCAAAGGGGCCGCACCAAGAAGATCGGACACGCAATACAACACAGCCTCATCGTGCGAGGCCCCGAAAGCAGCCGTCAAGCAAGGGGGCAGCATGCGAAGGACGTGGCCGCAGCGAGGGGCAGCGCAAAACAAGAGTAGCAACCAGGCACTCTGGAGGTCGGGGATGGTGCGGATGGTTTGAAACAGGTTGTCCTGTTTGGCACGGAGCTGATGCAACTGAGCCGCAACAAACTCTGGGTCGCCCAGCGGGGCCCCTAAGATAGTGATGCCACGCTGGGTTGCTGGGAGTGACCTGTCGCCAAGCCACACCGGGTCGCTACCACTGCCTAGCACCCAGATGTTTGGAGGTTCACGGCCAGAGGCGTTCCAAACGCGTGCCTTTCCAGCGTGCAGCCGGACCTGGCAGCGCGTCTGAAGCTGAGCAGACAAGGTGTCGCAAACAGGGCGCACACGGTCTGGCGAGGTGTCGGCATAGACATCATCCATAAAAGCGAACCCCTGGCTGCAGCTGGCGCTGCGTGGCAACGAGCGCGCCGTGCTGCGCAAGTGCGAAACGGGCTGGCATCAAGGGGTCCCCTTGTTCCCCGCCTTCAGTTTGGAAGATCATGTGGGGCGCACCCGGCACCACCTTCTGCTCACGCTTTGGACCACGCTGGCCCCACCCTCCGCGGGTGGCAGTCCCCCGCCGCCGAGGCCGTCTCCCGGCAGCTTCAAGATGAGGTCCTCGCCCAAACGGACCCGGCTTCTCAGGCACTTTTGTTGTCGCAAACTGGCCCCTACAGCAGCCGTGTCTTCACCAGCGTGCCGAGCTGCCCGGAGCTTGCCTACTCTCCTGCGCTGTTCCGCGTGCTTTTGCTGCGGCGCTTGCGCCTGCCTTTGCCCTTTACCGCCCGCAGCTGCCGGCGCGATCGCCTTCTCGACCCTCTTGGCGACCATCGTGCAGCTTGCCCCCGGCCAGGTGCCTTGCGCAGTCGCGGCTGCCCTCTCGAGCGCGCTGCTGCGCGCATTTGCCGCGAGGCCGGCGCACGCGTCACAACCAACACCCTTGTACGTGATTTGAATGCCCCTGTCGACCGCCTGGACGACAGGCGCATCGAAGTCATTGCTAACGGCTTACCCCTGTCGAGCGGAGCCCAGCTTGCAGTCGACACGACCATCGTGTCGCCCCTCACGCGTGATGCCGTCCGCGCTCCCGCCGTGACTTGGCGCGGCCCGTTGCTTTGCTTGACGGCGTCAGAAGGAGCGGACCTGCCCCGAGCTCCTCCGGTCCTCCCGGTGCCGCCTGGTCGTGTTTGGGGTCGAGGCGAGACTGCCGACTTCTTGCGGGCCCGGGCCAAAGCCAGAGACACCTCTGCGACCTTGCGTCTAGCCCACCAGGCCGCCCTGGTCCATCGCTGGTCTGGCTTCTTGACTTCTGCCGCCATGCAGGCCTTTGCTGCCAGTTTGTCTGCCTTGCCTTCCGCTGACTTGTCTTGCCTGGACGGCCCTGTGCCCGCTTTCAGTGACGTGCTTGCCGACCGCACCGGCCCTGCTTTTGAGGTGCTCGCCAGCCGGCTTTCCGCGCACGCTTAGCCTAGCCTCCCGCGTGGGGAGGCCCTGACGTGATTACCGCTGGTGCCTGGGGGCCCCCTTTCAAGCAGGGTTTTTGAGGGGGACCGACTGGCGCAGCAGTAAGGGGGCGTGCGAGGAAAAAAAAACTTTGTAGACCCAAGTAGAGGGTGGCTGACAAACAACGGAAAGCTGAAATCAGAAGCCTCTCACGACATAGCATTGTGTCAACAGAACTTGGAGCTTCCGTATGTTTTTTGACCTCACAAAATCTGAGGAGATACGATTTTCAAGCTCTTCCTCGGGCCAAAAAAGAATTGAGCCTGCGACCGCGCGCTTGCGAAAGCAGGCGCTCAAACCACGTGAAAAATTTGCCACGCCGTTTCACAACGGATGTTAGAGAGCGCTCAGGCAAACACGCACGGCGCCACAGTGAGAGCGCTTCCACACGCAGGGATTTGCCGACCTCGTGAAAGCGCCTCGGCGCGCACGATTTCCGCAGAGGGGTGTGTTTGTAAGCTCCCGTCGCGCCCATCCCCGCCAGCAAAAGATCAAGAATGAAAAGTCGGGAAGTGAAGGTACAAAAAAAACTTAGCTTGTGATTTTGGGTGGTAAAATAACACCCGGAGAAAAAAAAAAAAAAACAAAAAAAAAAAAACGGACGGCGGCTTGAGGCCGGTTTTTTTCGGAAACTCCAACAGATCAGCTGCATCAAACGAGAAGTTTTCAACAATCCGAACGCGTTCGAATGTCGCGTTTTGCCACGGTGGGGCGTTATACGTGCGTGTTGGCGCAGACGCTCATGTTGATGTGGAGGCAGCAAGTCAAACACAACCTGGGCAAACTCCGGAGACGTGATGACACCCGGCTAGGCCGGCACACACCCATCCGGACGTAGTTGGCGGCGGCGAGCAACGCAGGGTCGCCCGACCCGCCGCCGCCGCAGCAGGCCGGAGGCTTGCTTCCGCGAGTTCCGACTATCCTTCCGCCAGCGCGCGCCACCGCCGAGCATGAAGCGGCAGAGGTGTTCCCAGCAGGCCGGCACCTGTGTCCGGCGTGCGGAGCAACCAGACGCGGCTCCCCAACTGCCGCGCGGACAGGCGGCGCGACCACACGGAACTTCACCGGCCTGGGGCTGGCGGTTCTTGCCTGGAAAAGCACGCGCGGGAGCTGGCCCCGAACCTTCTTGCGCGATGCGCGCCCAGGACTGCTCAAGCAACGGCGCGCGGGCGACGGCATGGTCGCCATCAGAAAAGGGGCGCAACGCAACGCCCCGCGTTTCGAGACGAGGGAGACTGCTTCCGAATCGCCAGGTTTGCGATAAGCACCAGTGGTGCAGACTCCAAACTCCAGACTCGAGACTCCAAGCTCCAGCACTCCAAACTCCAGACTCCAGTTCGGCGCTTGCGAGTCTAGCGTCTGGAGTCTGGAGTCCGGAGTCTGGAGCAGTGTGCAGTGTGCAGTCTGCAGACTGGAATCTGGAAGCTTGGAGTCTGGAGACTGGAATCTGGAAGCTTGGAGTCTGGAGACTGGAATGTGGAGTCTGGAGTCTGGAGTCGTTGACGCAAGCGACAGCCCGCCACCGGCGAGCCAGCACGCTCGTGACCCAACGGAGGTGGACCACGTGGCAGTGCAGAGGCGGCCTGCTGCAGCCTCACAGCGAGCAATGCTCCGCGGCGGAGTGGGTGGGAGGCGCTGAGGCAAGCTCGTGACGGGTTTCTTTGGCCCTACAGCCTTGCAACAGGGCCCGCTCCCAGCTGGGGCCTCGTCGGAAACCGCGCATCCGCCAGAGGGTTGCTCGCACGTGCTGCGGCCGTTCTGGCGACGATCTTCTCGCCCAGGCATCAAGGACACCGCCTCCTGGCGCCTACCGACGGTGGCACGACGCAATGACGTGCCGCGCCAAAAAATGGCTCTGAGGCATTGCAACCTGGCTTCTTCGTTGGCCTCTCCCGCATGACGTGGACGCACGCCCTTCGTTTGCACAACCACACCGGGATCAAGAAAGGAGGCTCCGTGTGCAAACAGCGAAAGCCAGCCCGCCGTCGACCTTTGGACACCACGTTCACGCAGACAGTAAGTGAGAGGAAGTGCCGCCAGAGCGGCCTGGCCGCGGAACGCAACATATTTGTTTTGCCTGATGCGCAACTGAAAAGAAACAGGGAAGCAGCACCCAGGTCTTTGAACCTCTCTGCAGCGCACGGACAGCGCAACCCGGCACAACTGGGCGTGCCGGGGTGATAGCGTGTTGGCGAGCGCTGGAATGTCGGCGATTGTTACTCCCTGACATGCACTTCGGCTGCTGCGTTAGGTCGACGTGTTCGAACAGTTTGGTTTGATGCGCCTGCCTGGTCGACTTTGAAAATGAAACACGGGCATGCTATCAAAGAGCCTTCAAAAACAACAGGCTAATATTCAAGCATCGCAACATGAACCCAGGCATGTCCTCTGAGGCTCTGCTCTCCAGGTGACCAGCCGTCATGCGCAACAATGTTCGGCCGGAGGCGACTAGATCACTTGAGCGAAGCTTACCCTGAGGTTTGGGGAGGTCTTCACAGGTAGCCACATCTACGCTCACAACTTTCAGCCCATGCTGCTTAGCATGGTAACTCCTTTTTGCATCGCGCGATACCCACAGGCACTGCGCCTAGACGCCACTAATTGTGCAAGGCCACAAAATCTCAACAAGCAGCTCTTGCCGTCATTCACAAGCGTCAGTGTATGCATTCTCTGTAATGCATATAGTGCGCGTCAGATCGACGTGCATCACGAATCTGTACAAAGGTATTGCGCACCGTCGATCCTTAAGTTCACAACTTCTGTGTGTGCTAGGCATCGCGATTCCAGCGAATGCCAGCCCTTGGATCCCCCCAAACGAGGTTTCCCTTCGGGCCCAAGGCTGGAGACACACGAGGCGCGAGGAAGGCACGGATTGCTCGTGGCAGCCAAAAGACTAGTGCGCTTGGTCCCCAGCTTGGAGAAACCGAGCGAGCAAACCTCTCCTCAGTTTGCCTCTTGGCTTTGGGTTCTTGGTCATCGTCTCAACACAGGGGGAGAGTGAAAAAGGGAAAGTCTCGTGCCTTCCCCTTAGGCCGACGGCCTCACACCCTTCAGGCGGCCGAAGTAAGGCGCGCTGCGGCGGTGGGTGAGCGTCATCCAGCCCTTGCGCTGCAGCAGCAGCGCCACGAGGATGGTGCACGACGTCGCCACTCCCGTGGCCGACCAGTAGATCCCCGGCCCAAAGTGGTAGGAGACCTCCAACGGACCCGCAGAAAGCAAACGGCACATAGAGCTGAGAATCTAGGATGTTCTTGAAAAACACAATTGTGCTTGTGTTTGAAAGGAAACCAAACGGAAACCGACAATCTGTAGCGGTTCCATACACAATATGTATATATATACACATATTATACACAATGAATGCATATTTTATGTGTGTGTGTATATATATATATATATGTATATATACGTATATATATATATATATGTACAACAGCTGTTCGCCACTGGACGTATCTCAAAGAAACAGCACAAAAGGCTGTGTGCGGCTTGGGAAAGCAGGGACGCTTCTTGGAAGTCAAACCATTGGGAATGCAATGTTTCAGCATCGGGGAAGACAGAGGAGAAAAGTCTAACATGGGAATGCCCAAAGATTGCGACCCCGTGAACCCTGCAAAAAGAACCTCCAACATGAGTCAACGGGGCTTGGCTGGCTCACACGCTTCACATACTCCAATGTCCGACCAAATACTGCCTCAATTTTAGTTGTTCTGCCCAAAAACAACGCTACTTAGGCGTGTCTCATGTTGAGGGAGTCTTAAAACTAGTGTAAAAAACTGTCTTATTTAAATTAGTGTTCACCCTCAAACAAACGTGTTTCTGACAGTGAGACCACATCCCACCACCTGTCATCAGACACTAGGATTCCTCGGTTGATGCCGCATGACTAAAAACCATCCGCAAAGCCGCTCCCGGCAAAGGACTGGAGTTATACGGCTGTAGGTCAAAAATGGGTACCCAAAATGGAACCCTGCTAAATGGAACCAAGGACTAAATCCTGCGGTCCATATCCTTCTGGTCTAATTTTGACCCATACCCATACCCGGCCTCCAGCAGGGCCTGGGAGATGCTCGCGCTGAAGCCCCCCAGGAAGGAGACGCCCAGGTTGTAGCTCAGCGCCATGCCCTGTCCAATGGACCAGATGTTGCTCAACGAAGCGACAACTTTCCTCCGAACCCCAGGCCCCAGGCAGGCAGATTCAACGACCGCTGAAAATGCCGACTGCCTGTGTTTGTTACAACCACTTGGGCTCTTTCCGAACCCAAGGCCGGATTCCAGCGGCGACTGCTTCAAGGCGCAACCCGCCTGGCAGCGCAGCTTCGGCGGGAACAGCTCGGCGCAGAAGAGGTACACCGATGCCCCGTTGAAGCCCTGTCGCCGGTTGACACCGCTGTGGCAAAGCCGTTTCTCCCCGCACACATGCATAAACAGATCCCAAATACCCAGCGGGCCGTGCTCAATGCTGGAATCTAGAAACAACCAAGTTAGCGAGGGAGCTCCGCTACTGGCCGCCCTGTAAAGCCACAGTGCCTGCATGCCTCAAAAAGCTACCACCCAAGCAGAATGACTGAGCTTCAAGTGGAGAAGAGCTACCATCCAGAAGACACCAGTAGAATGTCAAATTGTAAAGACCACCCATTATCTGGAGTTGATAAAGCGCAATATTCAATGTTCAAAGAAGGCCACACTTGATGCAAGTAAATCGGTCATTTGTCATAAGTAAATTGCCCACAGCCGTGGAAGAACAAACAGAGTGAACATGACATGTGCGGCAGCTATCGGTTCGCAAGCTAATGGTCGGTAAAAGCCTCTTATTCGTTTGGCATCTCCATAAGTGTTGTATATGGACCAAACTGGCTGTGAGGCAAACGCTATCTCTAACTATAATGTATTTACTCATAGATTGCATCAACATTACATAAAACTCTTGAACCTCTTTGGAAGCATGTGCACATACTGATTTGGCAATGGCCAAAGCTTGAGACGGCCAACTCACCGCCTGCGCCACACCGAAGATGACACCCAGCCCCAGGTAGGCGGCCAGGCGGGAGTTGTCAAAGCTGAGCCAGATGTACGCGGGGAAGGACACCAGCGCGCAATAAAGCGCCCCCACCAGCTGCACCCAGGCCACCCCGAAGTAGTCCTTCGGAAGTGGGGAAATTGCAACAAAACATAAGGACTGGACACGGATTTCAATTGAATCAAACGGATTTCTGTGAACCAATGCGAAAGCCCGGTCCGCCAGGAACCCTGCCAGGGGCGTTACTGCCAGGCCCACCAACTGGCAACAGTTGCCCACCCACAGAGCGTCAGCTGCGCCCAGGTCCGACATCAAAGCGCCCAGAGTCCAGAAGGGCGGCGCAAACCTGAAGGAATTTCTTGCTAAGCGCAGCGAAAGTGAGCAACCCGTCGATTTCCGCTTTGCAAACAGCCCGTTTTTTCCGCAAGGTTCGGGTGCCAGGCTGGTTTTGGGAGGGTAATCACATCTGTTGTGCCTTTGGAGGGTAATTACCCGTTTCAAAGGAAACTGAAAGGGAGTCAGGCAAGGCATCCAGGCAAGGCGCCACATTGTGGCGGCTACAGCCACTGCCCCGAAGCCGACCAGCAGATTCCCCGGGTAATGGCGCAGCAACTCCCCCACGCTGCAAAGACCGCTGGTGTCGGATTCCGCCTGAGCGCTGCTCACTTCACCCATCTTGAAGTACATTGTTCAAACCAGCACACCCCAAAATGCACCTCCGACGGTGCTTCTGACGGGCCAAAGATCCGGCCTCGGCGAGGAAGATCTCGCTCTCCTGCATCTGATTCCGGCCCATCAGGGCAATCACGCCTGACCGGCGCGACGAGGCTCACAAGCGGCATCCGTCAAACAAAGAAATGAAACTAGCACCCTCTCCAAACCTATCTGAAGACAGCGACGCCAGCTTTGACCCACGGATGTTCAACCTTTGACGGACTCCCACCCCAACCACTCAGCTTGTCTGCTCCCAAGCAAGTCGCGGAATTGAAAAGGATGACTCCATCCCCACAATGCCCCTTCAGAGCCACCCTCTCCCTCACCCCAAACCACAAACCACAGCTCCCGCCTGGCACGGCAGAGAGAATAAAGGGCACACGCCAGCCCCAGGTCAGCATCAGCTCCGGGCCCAGCCACGAGTTCAGCAGGGCCATCAAAGCGCTAGCAAAGGCCCAGGCGACTTGGCTCCCGACGGAGATCATGCACACCGCCATGCCCAGCGTCTGCACTGGGGACACCTCCATCCTCGGCGTGAAAAAAGGGCGGGGCAAGCAAAGCCCCAGACAAATGCGCCCCCAAAAAGCGGGCCCAACTGCTCTGAGTGCACCAAGCACATGAATGCATGACTTCTAACAAGTAGCCGTGTGAACACTTTGCTGCAACCCAGTCCAAATGCCCCGTGGGCTGGGAATCTTCAAAAGCCTTGTCTTGAGGACCGGTGCTGATTGCCCAAACTATCTCTGCCAAACATCCTCAACCGCTTCCGCCAAACCAGCTCTGTGAGCCCAAGATCTGCGAAGGAAAAACAAACCTGAACCTCCCCCGAAAGGCAACTACATTGAAAAGAAAACCTGCAAGCAAAGCAAATGCTGATGTTGAACTCACCTATTTTCCAGGCAAATTCATTCCCTTTCACGACCCGACCCACCCCAATTCGGTTCCGCGGCATAAAGGCCGCGATGGCTGCGATCTCTCCCCCGGCAGAGATGCCCTGCACCGCGCGCAGGCAGATCAGCAGCACCAGACCCAGGACCTGTCGCAGTTGTCTCAAATGGCTGTGGGTCAAAACCCAGGAAACCCCTGTGAAACATCAAATTAGGTAGATGGGTGTTCATCCGCCCAAAAATGCAGCCACAGGCTATGACCCATGGCCAAATGGCTTTCTCGTGCCAGGTCCCAAAATGTGGGCTGAAACTCGCAACTTTGCTCTCCTGCTGTTGCAACCAAAGGTTCAGGTTTGGAATTTGTTCACAAGTTGAGCCTGCTCTTGCAAAAGGTCTGTATTCTGTGCCCAAACGAGCGCATTTTGCCCAACCAGGCCTGGCAGTCTTTCCCCAAGTGGGCCCCCGGCAGCAGACCTTGCGCCGGACACAACGGAAGGGCCGGGGGTTGAGGTGTTTGTTGTGTTTTTCACTCCGGGCTCAGCACGGAAGACTCACGGAAAGTCACGGTTGTGCACGCGCTTGGGAGTATGTCAGCTCTCTGAATCCACAAGAAATGGGATGGTCGAGAAAACCGCGGGCGGACAAGCGCGAATGGGAGGAACACGCAAAAGATTCTTCTACTTCTGTGGTGATCGGTTGCAATCCTTTCTCTTCCCGAGTTTTTTTGTTGACCACATGCTTCACCAGCAACTACTGAAATCAGGCCCACCTTGCCCCACCGTTGCCAGGATCATGCCCGCAAGCGAGAGGTTCACGGCAAGCTTCCGCCCGCAGTGATCAGCGATAAAGCCCAGGACGATGCCTGAACATGGCCGTACACGAGCTGAAGTTTGTTACCACACTGGTTTTTCGGACTTTCCTCCACCAACTGTTCTAAGTTTCAGTTGGGAGCCACTGTTGTTTTCCCCGGCTGGTTGCAGGTGTTGTTCCTCCAGATTGCTGGATCTGGGCTCACGGAATCTTCACACGCGCCTCCCAAGGGACGGGCGACAAAAGTGACAGCATAGCCCAACCAGGCGCCCATCGAAGAGCCCCCGAAAAAGTTTGCGGCGATCTCCTTCTCCACGTAGCTGTAGATCCCAAACTCGTACCACTCCAAAGTGTTTCCCAGCAAGAGCGGCCATGTCAGCTTCAAGAAGGCCTTGGAGAACTCCAGGTACGTCCAGCCCTTGCCCAACACCTGGCCTTGCTTGGGCTTTGGGGACTTGTTGTCGGACCTGATGGACTCGGTGGGTTCGCTGGACTCAATGTGGGTGCTGCCTTCCGATTTTGCAGGCGCAACGCTCTGGAAGTCTACCGCCGTCATCATGGCGTGTCTCGACCAGGAAAGAACCAGCTGCGCCTTTGGTGCCGGTTGAACCTCAAATCAGCGCAGCATAAACCACACGACCAGGCATATTTAACCAAGCCCAATCTTAAATTGGCAGCATGTCATGAAACATGACAACAGAAACAATCATGCATGCGACAAAACATGATGTGGTTACACCCAAAATTGCTAAAATAACTGTCAGCGTGCCAAGCTTGGTGACAGCTCACGCTGAAACTCACGGCCTCAACTTGCCTCAACACCCAAGCCACCCTCGCTGCAAGAGCCCGTAGAACCAAACCAGTTTCCAAAAGAAGGCCACGGAAGAGCCCATCAACAACATGGACGTGAAAAGAAAAAAGGCAGGCACTCGCACGCTTTGCCGGAAAGTGAGCTCGCTTGTACGCCTCACGCCAGTCTAGTCCATGGGCGACCTTGCCACCGGTTTTTAGCATCGCGCCATTGACCCCAATTCGCAATGCCGTGGGTTTACGTGTAACTTGCGAACCGCGCCGCCAAGCATCTTGATGGCACCAGTGCAATCCAGCGCAGACGTTGCGCCCGTCAACATGTTTAAATAGCTTCCCACACGGTCAGAGAAGAAACTCAAGTACGGAAGGCGATGTACTCCGCACGACCGGCGTGAAACACTGTCAAGACTTTGCTCGATTCACGGGCGCGCAGCAAGCAGGTCCGCTCCACTGGCTGTGATCTTGCCAAACAGAAAATCAGACGCCAGGCGAGAGAAAGGTTCACTGCGCGCCCAAGCACGCAAAGAGTGACTGCGCAGTGCGGTGACAAAGAAAACCAACTTGTTTTACCAAGCAAAAATTACAAGCCAGAAAGGCCCGCAACAAATAAGTCCAGTGGTTGAAAATTGACCAGCAACATTTTGCATCTGCAAGGATGTACATGTGGAGCACTCAGAGGCGCACCGCACCAAATTTTAAAAGATGTGGAGGAGCTTTGATTTCAAGATTATGGTGAGGTCGATCGATATCACCGGTGAGGGGTCGTACCTCTCGGCCACCTGGTGTTGTTTGTGCACAAATGTTGGAAGGGTGAAGAGTGGTCAACCTGGTTGTTTGTGCACAAATGTTGGAACGGTGAAGACGGTCACCGTCTGAATGAAGTCAATTTCGCTTTGCTCTCGGCCAAAACTTTCTGCAAAGAAACACAATCGCGCTCCAAAACTGATAGCTACTCGCCACCGGCGCGCCAAAAAGGTGTCTCTCCCGTCAGGGTGCTCCAAGCGCCAAAGTGACCAAAAACAATCACGTCCAACATCAAGTTCTTCAGGGTCCGCAACCGAAAAGCCTGGTTCCACGAATCCGATTGAAAATCCAAACCACGATTACAAGACCAAGCAAGTCAACACAACAAATGCTGCAGACAAAACGGGTCAACTTCTCCATCAGCAAGACGTCACGCCATCTGGAAGGCTCCTTAAGCCTGAGTGGCAACCTTTCTACAAAAAGGGCGGGCCACAGCAGAAACAAACCCAAAAAGAAAAGTTTACCGAACCAAACAAAACAGGAAAAGTTTGCACAAATTTGAAACGATGAGCAGAAAGTGAGCTTGACCAAGCGTCCAATTCACGTGCACAAGGGGAACAACAAAGTCGCAGGCCGAGCAACTTTGTGTTACAACAAGGGCAAAAGTTTCAAAGGAGACAAGGCAACATTGTGCCGTCACCAATGATTTTCAATGCCAGTTGAAACCAAATTAATTGGGTTTTTTGGTCCCCAAACCCTGCAAAACAGCCAAATTCTCCATCCAGCGGAACGTTTTTCCGATGTCACCGGTCTTTGTCACCGCTCCGTTTTTTGGTGCAAAAAGCGCTCAAAACGGCCAACTCCGAAAAGTTCGTTTTTTCGTGTCAGACGTCAAGTGTGGTGCCTGAGCCTCCAGATTCGCTCGTTTTCGGTCGAAAACAGGCTCCAGACGCTCCCTGTGCTTTGGATTCCGTTTTTTGCCCGGAAAAGCAGGCAAATTCCATCCCGCCGAGCTTGTCACCGCTTGTCAGCGCTTCGTCACCGCTCACTTTTGGACCGAAAAAGCGCGCAAAAGCAGCCCAGTTCTGGAGGACTTCGTTCTTCGCAGGGTTTTCCGCGGCACGACAGCCAGCCGAGGACCTTGCTCGTAACGCGGCAGCCCGCCGAGGTTTCGGTTTGTGACACGACAGCCCGCCGAACTTGTCACCGCCTTTGTCACCGCTCCGTTTTTGGTGCAAAAAGCGCTCAAAACGCCCAACTCCGAAAAGTTCGTTTTTCGTGTCAGACTCGGTCGAAAGCAGGCTCCAGACGCTCACTTTGCTCAGGGTTCCGCTTTCAGCCCGGAAAACAGGCGAATTCCATCCCGCCGAGCTTGTCACCGCTTGTCACCGCTTCGTCACCGCTCTCTTTTGGGCCGAAAAGTGCGCAAAAGCGGCCAAGTTCCCGAGTTTGAGAGGACTTCGTTCTTGGCAAGTTTGAGTCAATAATGGAACGGGCTGATTCATTAATGGGCAAGCTTGGTTCATTAATGCCCGGCCGCAGGTGGTGCAGAGACAGCTGAGACAAGGTAGCGCTTGAGCCCCCAAGGTGTACCACGGCCGTGTCGCCCCGCGACACAAGCTTTCGGTCTTTGTCCTAAAAAACTATGCACACAATGCATAGCTACATCGGTCAATTCATCATGTGCTATATCGGTCAATTCATCATGTACTACAGGCCGAGGTGTCCCAAGTGTTTTGACCGACGCCATCGACCAATTCGTCATAACCACGGTACAGCGAGCGGTATCATAAGTGAAGGATATGTTCCCTCACTTCATGTGCTGGTAGCACGGGAAGTTGAATTGAGGGATATTTTCCCTCAGAGCATCGCATACCCATGCCACGTAACGACTACTCCTAAGAAAACATGTTTGAAGGACCTGTCACGGGCAACATCCCGGAGGTCCTGGACAACGGAGAGGTAACTGACGGCACGCACGTCACAGCAGGGCAGCTGGCCCTGGCTCTGACGCCCTACGCCCAAGTAATAGATTAGGCGGTGAACACGGCAGCCTCCGGCAACAACGCAGCAGCCATCCAGTTCCTGGACAACCGAAGTCACCGCTGAGCTGGCCACGAAGAGCAGCCCGGACGGCGTGGATCTCAAGCTGTCCAACTACAGCACCACGGCGGCCATGAACGGCTCCATCGCCTCGGCCAACAACGCCACGCTGGCCACGGTGGCAGCCAACTACGGCCGAGGATCACGCCGCTGGAGGTCGACACCAAGGCGGCCAACGCTCTCCTGGGAGTCGTCACCGCCGCAGCGCTGGCCTCCAAGCTCGCGAGCCGAGACGCCTCCATCTTGGGGCTGCAGGCCTCCAAGGCGGACGCCAGCGCCCTGACAGCGTACGCCCTGCTGTCGGCCGTCGACCTCCGAGGTGGACTGTAAGATAGCGGCAGCCCTCTTGGGCACAGTCACCATGGCAGCCCTGGACGCCGCCCTTGCCGGCAAGGCAGACGCAAGCGTGCTGGCCGCCCTGCTCTCCACGGTGGACGGGTTGGACACGCCGCTGGAGGTAGACACCAAGATAGCAAATGCCCTGCTGGGTCTCGCCACCGAGGCCTTCGTCGCAGCGCAGCTTGCTAGCCGGGACGCCAGCATCACGGCGCTCCAGGAAGCCAAGGCCAACGCGACGCTGCTGGCCTCGTACGCCACGAACGCCGCGCTCTCAGCCAGCAAGACTACGCTACAGAGCGCCCTCGACGCAATCCTCGCGGAGCTCGCCGCCCTGCAGCTTTCCGGCAGCGGCGGAGTTGTTAATGCGCCGGCCTGGGCGGGCTTCACTACTTGGGAGCTCGTTCGCGGAAGCAACGTCGTTCGCAACCTGCATCTGGAGGCTCCTCTCTCTGCTGATCGCAGCGGCGGACGCTGCTAGCCTACTACACCTCCTCACAAGTGGACGCACTGTTGGACGACTACCGAACGGGCACGGCGCAGGGCCGACTACTGCGCGCACACGCAGGCGGCCATCACGGGCGCGCTGCTGGCCTACAGGACGGGCCCGGACCAGGACGTTTTCACGACCAACCAAATCATCTCGGCGCTGGCGGCGTACCGCTCGGCCGCCGACCACGGCCTCGAGCATCGCAGCCGCGCTGCTCAGCTACTACACCATCGCACAGGTGGACGGCCTCCTAGCCGGCAAGCTTGGTGTCACGGAGGCAGCCTCGGCCCTACAAATAGCCGTGCGCTTTCCGGACGATGGAGGGGCCGACAAGGTGGTGGCCATAGGAGAGCAGATCCTGGGCCCCACGGACGTCTCCCTGTCAAACTGGACGGTTCGCCCCAGCAGCGGCTGCAGCGTGGTGCTGGCCAGCGCGCACCGAGCCTCAGCACAACCTCCAACTTCGAGGCCGGTCGCCCAGCAAGGCCTCCACCTGCTGCCTGACCGTGAGGTGGGCTGGGCGCCTTGTCATGGCCAGCCGAGCCAAGTGGGGCCGGCGACGTGGCGCGCTGCAGGCGCACCCCCTTTCCCCGCCGATCTTGCGCCCGGCCAACGGCGTTGAGCCCGTGGACGGCGTGCTGCCGAACCTGGCTTTGTGGAAATTTGTTGCCGTGCGTGGGGCCCGGCGGTACTCGAAGGTCGGCGCAACAACGCTGCGGCGCGCGCTGGAGCGGATGGACGAGGTCTACAGCGTGCGCAGCAGCAGCAGCAAGCTGGACGGCGCGGGCGCGGACTTCTCTTAGGCCTTCGCCCTTGAGTGCGTGGTGGCCAAGGCCCGGCGCATTCTGGACGCGCCACCGCACTACCTGGCACAGGTGAAGACGGACTGTTTGCTGACGCAGCGGCTACCGAAGCGCTCACGGAGCGGCTGCGGGCGCTGGAGGCGCTGCCGTCCGGGTCTACCGCGCAGAAGAGACGAAGCCGCTGCTGGGCAGCAGCTGGAGGCGGAGCGCCCCAAACAACGGAAGTGACTGCCTGGCGGGCAACTCCCTGCTGCTCACGGGCCCGGAAAGACGCGTTGTTGCCGGACGCTGCCGTGTTCACTGCCAGGTCTGTTACTTGAGCGTAGGGCGTCAGAGCGAGGGCCAGCTGCCCTGCGGTGACGTGCGTGCCGTCCGTTACCTCTCCGTTGTCCAGGACTTCCGGGATGTTGCCGGTGACAGGTCCTTCAAACATGTTTACATATGTTTTTGCCGACGCCTTAGTTGAGTGGCTAAGACGTCGGCCAAGGAGTCCGCGCGGCTCAATTCCTGCCTGGACGGCAAGTTGGGTACGGAGCGTTCTTTTTGCTGCCAGGCTGATGAGTGCCACGGTCTTGCCAAGGCCGTCATGCAGCTGAAGTATATGGGCAGTAAGTCGTGGCTGGCTGGTGCTGCACTCGCTTCGGTTCCGGAAAGCTAGGGTTGCCTGGCGGCGCCCGCGCCTGGCCGCAGCATTGTCGCTCTGCCAAGTAGCTTCCAGGTGGACCTATCAGCTTGTCCACCCTACTCCTGCGGGTTGCGCAATGCGGGCAAGCAAGTTTAACGACTGTTCGGAGTTTCTTCGCACTGCAGCAGCGTGCCCCCGAGCTGCGCGCCGGCTGCAGCTGCCACCGTCCAACGTGACCGTGCGGCACCAGAATGCGCTGCCTATCTGCAAGCGCTGCCCTACCCAGCCTCCAGCAACGCAATCCTGTTGCCGGCGCAGGATTGACGGAGACGCAATCCAAGGCTCACATGCAGCAAATGAGGCCAAGAGAATTCCAACCCAAACCTCTGCTCTAACTCACCGTTCGCTTAGAAAGCACTTATCAGGCTTTTCGAGCCAACAGAAACGCACTTACAAGGCCAGAAACAACTTTAAGCTTGGGCAACTTAAACTTCCAACACCTTATGCTGGAGCCCCTGGAGGCGCCGCCCGTTCGGCTAGGCCGCCCCAGCAGCTCGCGGTTGTGGATAAGGCCTGGCAGCCGCGGTTCCGCGCAAGTTCCACGCCAACCCGTCGCCGCTGCCCCTGTGGGTGCAAGGGCTTCAGCCCGTGCCCTTGGCGGCAACGGCAACCTCTCCCTCTCCGCTCCGCTGCCTGCGCTCCGTCGGCCGCGCAGCGCAAACGGCCCGTGATCAGCGAACCCTGTCCGTTGTTCGCGGAAGCCTTCCGGAATTAGAGGCGTCCAGGTAGAAGTGACCTGCGACGAACGTGGTGGCCTTGCGGCCCGCCGAGGTAGCCCACAACCTGCAGTACGAAATCGACTCCCCCTTTGCAAGCGCGCTCCCCCAGCCCAATGTCCAAGGCAGCACCCAAGGCAGCACCCATGTCCAAGCCGCGCCAAGGCAGCACCCGTTCCCAAAAAAGAATTCAAGGCAGAATTCAAAGGGAGGAATTTAAGGCAGCACCAGCAGCATCCAAGCCCAAGGCAACACCCAAGCCCAAGCCAGCCCCTATGGCAGCGCTCGGTTAGAGGTACGGCCCGAGGTACACAGCGAGGTACGCCCGAGCCTGAAAGAAGCGCGCATGCTGCCTACGACCGGCTGACGGCGGGCGCTAGGTACTAGTATGAAGCGAGACTTCAACAAACAGGAGGGGTAGCGGCACCGGACGATGTGAGCCGACCTTTCTAAAGGAGCACCTGAGGACTTAACCAGCCCAGGACGACCGGGCCAGAACTCGGACGTTCCAAATCTCGAAGTCGGTGCTCAGCATGGCCGCCGGGTGCCGTCTCGGACCACAGCGCAGTCGTCGCGTCTGCAAACTTGATTTCTATCACCAGGTTCACTGCGGCGGCAGCATCTTGAGTGCAGTAGCTGCATCCAAGCCAGCGCCTGCACCGGTTTATGACAAGGCATCGACGAAGGTGATGATCCCGACGACGAAGTTGAACGGTTGTCACCCAAGCGAGCCGCGCGGAGTAGTAAGGAAAGACTGCCTATACTACCCTATTAATTTTCGGATTTGGGTCCAAAAACCCTGCAAAACAGCCAAATTCTTCAACCAGCTGAACGTTTCTCCGATGTCACCGGTCTTTGTCACCACTCCGTTTTTGGTGCAAAAAGCGCTGAAAACGGCGAACACTGAAAAGTGCGTTTTTTCGTGTCAGACGTTAAAAGTGGTGCCTGGGCCACCAAATTCGCTCGTTTTCCGCCGAAAACCGGCTCCAGGCATTCGCCGTGTTCCGAATTCCGTTTTCTGGCCCGAAAAGCCTGCGAATTCCAGCCCGCTGAGCTCGTCACCGCTTGTCACCGCTTTGTCACCGCTCGCTTTTTGGGTGCAAAAGTGCGCAAAACCGGGCCCAGTTCTCTCCGCAGGGCCCGGCAGCCCGCCGAGGACCTGGCTCGGAGCCCGACAGCCTGCCAAGGTTCTCCACGTAACACGTCAGCCTGCTGAATTAGTCACCGCCGATGTCACCGGTGTCTAACACGTCAGCCTGCCGAGGTACCGGGGTGGAATCGAACCCCCCAGACGTCGCTCCGGAGACCAACGCCTAAGCCATCTCACCATCGGCTTTTGTTACCGTCCCTTGGCCCAAAAACGCTCTCACCACGATGACTGCTTCGTCACCGCTCTCTTTGGGGCCGAAAAGTGCGCAAAAGGCTTGGAAAAGTGAAACCAGCTCCGCGGCTTTGGTCCAAGAGCCAAAATTCTCTCCACCGAAGTCGGAAATCCGACCTCGCTCCATACCGAAGTTGGATTGGGGCCTGGCGCGTGCCTGGTGCGGGCCTGGTGCGGGCCTGGTGCGGGCCTGGCGCGGGCCTGGCAATCCTGTGTTGGGCACAGGATTGCAGCTTCAATCCTGCTGTGGGCGCAGGATTGCCTCACCCATTCCTGCGCTCACAGCAGGATTGCCCCGGCGCACTACCAGCAGCTCGGGCTTGGAGCTGTTCTTGCCCGAGCACAGCCTTGTGATGGAGCCGGCCCTGCTGTAGAGCTCCCAGGCTTCAGGCACGTCATTGATGCTCAGGATGAAGGGCAGGCCGCTTGCGAAGAGCGCGTCTCGGAGCTCCCCCCGCCTCCTCGCGCCATAGTAGTTCATGCTGCGGGCTGGGAAGATGTAGGGAGGATCGGCATATATGGCCTGTCGGGGTGCCAGGCGGGGCAGAGCACGTAGGGCCAGTGCGTCCTGGCGCCGCACGCTGCTCAGCACCAGTGGCCGCTGCTGTGTGAAGGAGCCCTACTTTCCCGAGAAGCTGTTGCGCAGCAGGACGTACGAGCAGGCGGCCCGGCGCCCGGTGCGGCCTCTCTGAGTGCCCGGCAGGAGGTGACTGAAGTAGAAGCGCCTGTCTACTTTGCGCCCCACCAGGCGCAGCAAGGAGCGCAGGAAGACCGGGTCTTGCCTTAAGTAGCAGCGGTGCAGGTTTGCGACGGGCTCGAAGGCGTCGACGCCGCGCACCTTCAGGGCCGGACGCCGGGTTGCGAGGTAGTACTCCAGCTTTCCAGAGCCGAAGAAGGGAGAGTGAAGCACGATTTGCTTCCCATGTACTTCAGCTGCGTGCCAGCCTTTTAGATTTATCCCGGTCTCACTGCCCGGCTTCCCCTGCGTCGAATTTGGGAAGTAAGGCAAAGGAGATGGGGAAGATCAAGCTGTTTCCTACGGCTGAGTATAGCAGCAAACAGCCCTCGGACCCCGTGGTGCCCCTGGTACCATGCACAGGTATCTTGCTCGGCCCCAGCAAGTCCGGCAAAACCGTGGCGCTGATCAGCATGATTCTGGAGCAATACCGCGGAGTCTTCGAGAAAATCTATATCTTCAGTCCGTCCATCAATATCGACGACAGCATCCAGACTGGGTAGACGCCGCGCTCGGCACGCTGAATTGGGCGCTCCTTCCGGAAGGCGCCTACACGGGCTCCCGGCTGGCAGCCTGGATCAGCTCCAACTTCGCTACTGCTACCTATAGCGAGACCACGAACAGCCTCAGCGTAGCCTACGACGGCAACCGCCTCATTCTGAACGATCTGGAGCTGCAGCAGCAGTTCCCAGACGCTGTGGACTACCCCACCTCGCCGGCCGCATCGCCGACCAAGCCCTTCAGCATCGACCACATGCTTGGCCCCAGCTTCGTCTCTGGCGGGCAGCAGGTCTTTGAGTTCGTCCGCATGATGGCATACAGCGAGGTCTACCTCCGCTGCCCCCAGCTGGCCAACGCCAGCCGCGTGCTGGGCAATCTGGGGGACGACATCCTGTCCAAGATAACGCTGAAGAGCGGCGTGGGCACCATCGTGGAGACCGGCTCCGATGACGGGCACTTCATGGCCGTTAGGGGCCCCATCACCCTGAGACACCTGCGCTTCCGGCTGACAGACCTGGAAGGCCAAGTCGTCCGACTGGTTGCTGGAACGCTGGCTGCCACGGCTGGAGTTGGCGCAGGGCACGGCGGGCGTTGTACGATATCCCTGACCTGCCCACGGGCTGCGTACGACGGGCTCAAGAGGGTGAGATTTCCCACAAGCCAAGACGTCGCCCCGGCAGCACCCAAGGCACACCCTGGCCAAGGCACACCCAAGGCAGCACCCAAGCACACCCCCGTGTCCAAGGCAGCACCCAAGGCAGCACCCAGGCTGCGCCCAAGTCCAGCCCAGACAGTTGCACGCCAGCCCCAAGCCTGGGCCTGAACCCAGTGACTCTGCCCCAGTCCCAGCCGAACTCCCGGGCAAGCTCCCGCAGCTCAGGACGCCAGAGCCGCCTGCCTCCGCCGAGCTACGACCAGCTGGCCCGAGACATCAAGGCGGCCTAGACTCTCCTTCGCCGTACGAGCGAAAATGAGTGTTGCGCTACATGTAAAGAAGCATGGAGGTAGTCACAGCCGGAGCACAGGATGAGTTGATGCAGAGCCTGGACTACAAGCTGAAAACCAGCAACACCAACTACGTGACCGCACGGCACGACGTGCAGTATTTCCCCAGCTCGGAGCTCCTTCTCTCCCGCCACCTCGAGGGTCTGCCGCCTCTCTCTTTAGAGGGAGATTCCCAAATGGCGTATATTCTACCTGAGAGGCTTCTGACACTCGTCCGTCCAGCATTTGACCTCGTCCTGCGAAGGATTCGAAGTCTAAAACGCTGTGTGGAGGCGTGAGGCTGCAAAATAGAGACCCCTAGATATGCTTGCAATTTGGCTCCAGGTTGCATTTCAAGCGAGCCAACCTTTGCAGGGCTAAGAAAAACAAAAAAAAAAGAAAAAAAAAAAGGGGTCCAAAAAAAAGGGGTCCCCGAAAAAAAGGGAAAAGGGGTTTCCTTTGGCAAAGCTTGACATCGCTTGAAATGCAACCTGGAGCCAAATTGCAGCGCATATCTAGGGGTCTCTATTTTGCAGCCCACGCCTGCACGCAGCGTTTTAGACTTCGAATCCTTCGCAGGACGAGGTCAAATGCTGGACGGACGAGTGTCAGAAGCCTCTCAGGTACAATATAAGCCATTTGGAAAACGCCCTCTACAGAGAGAGGTTCGCCTGAGAACTGCTGAAAAGTCTTCTACAGAGAGGGATACAGGGAATGCAGGGATTCCCTGCAGAAACCCTGCATTGAAATTCCCCCAGGATTTCTTGCTATACGCTTAATTTCTTCAACACAAGTGCCAACACAATTGCCACTCGTGTTCACATTTCTGCCGCGCCAAGCCGCTATACGCGCTTAATTTCAACATGTCGGATTACATGTCGGATGAACATGTTCTTGGCACTCCGGGTGCGCCACCCTGCCGAGCCCGCGCCAAGGGATTCTTCCCAGGACAAAAAAATTCCAGTCCTCCCGTGGGGGGAGGACTGCAGCACGCTTTTTTTTGCCAATGGCTGCAAGGCCGCGCCTGCCCGGCATTGAAGCCGCGCCAAGCCGCTGAACCCCCACTCTCCCCCGCGTCCTTGCTATATGTGCTATATGTGCTATATGGGTCTTACACGCCAAGCCGCGGAACCCCACTCTCCCCCAGCTCCTTGCTATATGTACTATATGTGCTATATGTTCTGTACGCGCGAAATCTGTACTATATATGCTATATAGGGCCATATAGCACATATAGTACATATAGCATGGACCCGGGGGGAGTGGATGTTCAGTGGCTTGCCTTGTGAGATATAGCACATATAGCACATATAGCATGGACCCGGGGGGGAGTGGATGTTCAGTGGCTTGCCTTGTGAGATATAGCACATATAGCACATATAGCAAGGACCCGGCGGAGAGTGGATGTTCAGCGGGTTGCCGCGCCCTGCGTAGCCTCCCTGCCGCGCCCTGCGTAGCCTCCCTGCCGCGCCCTGCGTAGACGCCAGCGTACGCGCCGCATGTTTGCATGGTTTTTGCATGTTTGCATGGTTTTTGCATGTTTGCATGACATGACATGGTTTTTTTGCATGGTTTTTGCATGATTTTGACATGATTTTGACATGGTTTTGACATGGTTTTTGCATGATTTTGACATGATTTTGCACGTTTTTTTTCGCACGGTTTTTTGCATGTCATGTGGCTCAACCCCGTGCCCCCTCCCCCTGTTTTTTTTTCCTGTCAGGCCGTACGTAGGTTCATCCTGGACATCCTGAACTTCTGCGAGGCAGGGCAGTGCCGAGCGGGCACTTAACTATCAGTGCCGAGCGGGCACTTAACTAGATGTGCCGAGCGGGCACGTGCCGAGCAGGCACCGGCAGTGCCGAGCGGGCACGTGCCGAGCAGGCACAGTGCCGAGCGGGCACTAGGAACCCCGGTGCCGAGCTGG
>CAUJNA010002606.1:0-28469 GCA_963377175.1 Effrenium voratum
ATAGCGTCCTGAATAAAGCGCAGATCACTATGTCTACACCTGCCGTAAATTGCAATAAGCAAATAGGCTGCACTGGCGCGATCCATATCATGCTGATGCTCATCCTTCAGGACACAATGCAAAAATTTCACTTGCTCCACCGAGAGCGGGGCAGCCTGCTTCAATTTTCTCTTCGTTGCAAAAATCTGCTCGCTCAAACCTGCAATCCTCCTGCTCACCAAGTCATTGATTGAATCTGCAAACCCAAGGATGAAATGAGCAAATCTCAAAGCAGACACAAAGCTTGCAGCGGATGTAGGCCCTGAGTCAGATGTCCTCAACCATTGAATGTATTTCCAAATATTGGGTTCACTGAAAAGGTTACAGACACCAAGCTGCGCATCACCCCACCTGAGGAAAGCCAAAATAGAATTAGCACGTTTGACCACAGTGTGAGGCGATCTTGTACCCATGATTGCACCAATTGTTTCCAAGGCATACGACTCCATGTCTGTGCCTTCTCCGCAGTCTCTGATGATACGTCCCGTCTGACAAGCGTCCATGCTGCGGCCAATAATGACCCACCACTTCCTGACACCCACAGAAAATAGTTGTGAACGCTCCTCCACGAACGACGTGTCACTCAGGCAGCTGAAAGCCTTTGCAAAATCGGCTTGCCTGGCGTTGCTGAAAAGGTTTGTTTAGCTCCATCTGCATGAAGAGATGCTTCGGCAAAAGACGCCACGTCTAAAGGGAAGGAAACTGCATGCATCCCTGGAACCAGGTCTGCATCACTTCCATCAAAGATCTGCGCAAACACTCCCGTCTCCCAGGGCAATGAAATATTGCAAGTCCTTACATTGTCAATCACAGCGTTCTGGAACAAGACCTTGTTGTCGAAGCTTGTCAAAGCAGCAACGCCTCGAGGTTCACTGACAGACTCCCCGATAACACTCCAAGGAGTCCTTGTGTCAGAACCCTCTTCTTGAACATGGTCATCTTGTGAAAGCAGTTCCTCCTCGGAATTACCTTCGTCCCCTCCAGAATCAAAATGTTGACGCCCTTCTTCAGGAAAAGCCTCCATGAGCTCAGGATCGCCATCATCTGAGCGACCCGACCTGAACTGATGTAAAATCCCATGGCCATGCATCTCGGGTCCTGAGGAAGCACCATGTGAAGATTCTGCAACATTTCCATCTTCCATGTCGACAGGAGGATCTATGACCCTTGTCGTCCTTTTCCTCCAGGGCATAAAACCCCCCTTTACCCGAAACACAATCTAACGGTCCAGCGTGTAAAACCGAGACAGCCTCCTCAGCAAAGGTGTTTGCAACAACTGTAATTGCACACCCAGATGATGAAAAAGGCGTTGACGGAAACGTATCCGGCGAAAAAGGCGAAGAAAACGCGCCCAACGCTGCACAATACGTCGCTGAACCGCTGCTCGTGAAAGGCACGAGCCCATGGCACAAGGCGCCAACTCCAAAAGATGGGGACAACCCTCCCACCTCAGCCCATGCTTGAGCCAAAATGGCTACGGACGCCAACTCCAAAAGATGGGGACAACCCTCCCACCTCAGCCCATGCTGCATCATCTGAGGATTGTCAACACGATCCAAACAAAGGCAAGTCTCAAGGCAAAACATGTTTGCAATCGCACAGGGAATGCTCAAGGAAAGTTTTTGGGCATGAAAAATTAAGCATCTCAATTTTTCATTCTTTGTCTCTGAACTAATGTGCTATCACGGGTGACCGCATACAGATTGCTTCTTTCAAGTCGAGCCCCTATTTTGCTTGAACCTAAGCCCCCTTGATAGGGGGTTGGGGGTAGATGAGTAGTGGAGGGCCACGCCCCGCAAATAAATTGCTTCATACATACCCCCCACCCTACACTTTTTTTCATCTTCCATCTTCTACCCTTATTTGTTTTCATCATTTTTCTACATTCCTTTCTGTCCATCTCATCCGTTTTTTTATCATCATTTTTCCAAAATTTTCGCCATCCTTTTCTCCTTTCTCCTCGCCTCATTCATTTCACCAACTACCCTCCAAAATGTCATTTCCTCAATCTCCTCACCTCATCCATTTCAAAAAAAGAAATTTTGCAAAATATATTGCAAAAAAAATTTGTCATCAAAAAAAAAATCGAACTGTCTAAAAACGATTTGTCCATTTCCCGGACAAAAAATAGAACAGCAACAACATCACTCTCCTCCTTCGTTTCATCACTTTTATCATATATTTGTTTGGGCGTGGTCGCATAGCTTGCGAGCTTCGCTAACGCTCGCATCCTCCTTGTAGGATTTTATCTTCAATATATAAAACGCTATACTGACATTATAATTATAACATATAAGGGTATAAATGTTATAATCATAGTATGGTTATGAAATTAATAATAGCTACCAACACTTTCATTTTCGCTAACCTCTTCTTCGCTTTTGTAGAAGTCTTCAGTGCCTAATATATGATAAAACCGGATATGCCATTCTGCTTCTGTTCTAAATGGCATCATTGATAAAAGGGCTCTCATAGCGTCATAATATTGACTTGTCAGTATGTTTCTACCATTAATGTTCATATCATCAATATTATTAATAAACCATAGATGCTTAAACTTATATTCAATATTAAATATGTAAGAATAATCGTAAAATGTTTTTAATTCTAAGTATATTTCATATTCAGATTTTTTACCATCTAAATATTCAGTCAAAGACATTATCCAGAATGGATTTCTTTTTACCTTTTCCCAAGTTGGAAAAGGGTGTTTAATGATATCGTTATACCTGTAAGGACATATATCATAACAGTTATATGACATAATATTCAATCTAATTTCTAATGGTAAATTGTTAAGTTCCATTTCTATTATAATGTATAGTGTGTATTTCTTTAAATACTTTTTTACAAGAAATAAAATTACATATTGAAATATAATTATAACATATAATATTTTACATGTTATTGTTATATTATGATTATAATTTAAGTTCAGGATAATAATTTAATTGATACATCGTTCCTCTTTCATACATCATTTTAATAATACTATTAATATCTCTCACTGTATTTTTAACATTAAACTTTTCACTTTCAATATATGATTTAATGTTTTTTTTTACATCAAGCCCTTCTTTTCTTTGATACTCCAACATCCATAATATGCAGTCAATCATTTCATACTTTTTCTTACTGATTTTCATAAATACTCTAACATAATCATAAGGTGGTATTTTATACACAGTTAAAAATATCAAAATGTCATCTTCAACATTTCTTTCATTAAACCTTTTAATATCTAAATTATATTCGATTGCTTCTTGGTAATATCTCCAATTTCTACAAATTTTACATAAATTTTCTTTACCCAAAGAATAATCAATAATATTATTAACTATTCCATTAGGTAAATTCAATTTATATAATTCCATATTTTCTGTTTTAAAGTGGCAACAATCGTAGCATTTCCTATTGATATAATTATTGATTTCGGTTTCCATCATTTCTATTATAATATATATAGTTTTTATTTCTTTAAATACTTTTTTACAAGAAATAAAATTAAATATTGAAATATAATTATAACATATAATATTTTAGATGTTATTATTATAGTATGATTATAATTTAAGTTCAGGATAATAAGTTAATTGATGATTATTAAATTGTGTAAATATCTTACGTTTGTCATGCATCAGTTCAAAAATAATATTAATAGTTTTCACGGTATTTTTCACATTAAACTTATTGCTTTCAATATATGATTTAATGTCTTCTTTTAAATCAGACCCCTCTTTTCTACGATGCAACAACATCCATAAAATGTGGTCAATCAGTTCATATCTTTTCTTACTGATTTTGAGAAATGCTCTAACATAACTATAAGGTGGTCTTTGATACACAGTTAGAAATATTATAATGTTGTCTTCAACATTTCTATTATGTCTTCTTTTCAGATTTAAATGACATCTGATTAATTCTTGATTATCTCTCCATTCCTGACAAATTTCACATTCATCTTCTTCACTCAAAGCATAATCGATAATATGATTAACTATTCCATTAGGTAAATTCAATTTATACAATTCCATGTTTTCTTTTTTTAAGTGGCAACAATCATAGCATTTTTTATTGATATAATTATTGATTTCGGTTTCCATCATTTCTATTATAATATATATAGTTTTTATTTCTTTAAATACTTTTTTCCAAGAAATAAATTTATACCCTTAATAACTCATGTCTCAAAAATGCCCTGTCATAATTTTCAATATAATAATATTCCTGTCCTAACTTCTTTTCAATCTTTGCTATTTTGTAGGTTTGTTTAGTCCAATGGCTTGTGCGTTCCTTTTCTGTTATTCCTTTCTTCCTTGCTATTTTGACTTCATCTGAGGTTTTCAACTCAGGATATTTTCTGGTCATGCTTGCATGAGTTGCAATGTTGAGCCCTACGGTCAAGTGATTTTTGGGTTGTCTTGCTTCCTGGGGCGTGTGTCCAGTTGTAGAATGAACCATTTTATTATTATAAGTAAGTAATACTTCAAAATTATAATCTGTCCATTGTATATTTTCTTTTCCCTTCTTTTCGTCGTGCTCCAGTCTTTTGTATAACATCCCTTTGTAAGTTTTTATAAAGCGCTCGGCCATCGGTGCATGACCTCTTGTTAAATATAATTCAATGCCTTCTTTCTTAAAATAGTCTTGAATAATGTTAGATGTAAATGAACCTTCTGTATCTGCGTAAACCATCTTGGGCGTCCTTCCCATTTTGTGCAGTCCTTCTACTATTCCATGTGCTACATCTTCAGGCTGTTTAGATTTGATAGGTATCACAACTGCGTATTTTGTGAAAGCATCAATAAACAAAAAAGCAACTTTAACTTTTTGATTGTCTAAATCACTGAAAAAGAATAAATCCATCTGATATTCCCAGTATGGTTCCTTTGGGATAAAACTATTATATCCTCTCATTTTAGTTTTTTGTTCAACATTATTTTTAAAGAATTCTTCAATATCTGCCATTGTTATGCTTTTATCCTTTGCCCTACTGTCCTTAAGTGTGGTGGCTTTACTTCCGAAACCCCCCTTGTCAAAATAAACATCTTTTATTATATCTTCTTTACTATTGCTCATTATACTAAAGAAGATATTTTAATTTTCTTCCGGTTCTTGTTCTGGTTGTTCCATGGACTTTAAATAGTTTTGATGTCGCTTGCATTTTAAGTGTTGTGCCTTTCCCAAGTATTGAAAAGTGCTTCCGCAATCACAGACAACTTCCCTCTTTAACCAGTCTTGATTTCTTTCTAAATATTCCTTATGTTTTTTTGTCAGTTCTGCATTTCCCTTTTGCTCTCTCCATTTCTTTTGTTTCATTTGGCATTCTGTTTTATGTTCCTCTCTGTATTGTTTGCTGTTGTCCTTTAATTTGTCTTTGTGACCTTCATAATACTTCTTCCACGACTGTTTCATATCTTCCTTGTGGTTTGCTTTGTATTCTCGGCATCTTTGTAAGTAATATTGTTTGTTATCTTCATAATATTCAGTTTTGGTTCTGCCTGCAACGTTTTTATTAACACAGTCTATGTTTTGTTGGTATTCCCCCTCCCTTGCTCTTAATTCTTCTTGATTTTGACACGGGTAGTTTTCTAAAAGAAGTATCTTACAGTTATCAATTCCAAATTCTCTAAATAAATCAAATGACCTTGTATTCTTCCCTCCATTCTTCACATAGTTTTGATATGCCGCCCTATGTCTTGCCATTCTTTGGCTCAAGTCTTCGCAAGTAGAACCTATATAACATTTATTATATCCCGCATCTACGATTTTGTAGATTTTGCCTTTTTCATATCTATTCATATCCTTATTTATCTTAAGTTATCATTTCTTTAAACCAATTTATTTAGCACTACAATTGCAATACTTACACCACGCTTCGCAGTTGTCTTTTTCATGTGCATATAGGTTGCATTTGCGTTGGGCTGTCATATTGCTATTTATTACTCCATTATTTATTTCTATGTCAAACTCTGAACTGCATTTATTACATCTTGTTCCAATTCTGTTAAGCAACCATTCAACATCTATATATTTATTTTCATTTATCTCCCTTTGAGACTTCATGTCTTGTAATTTATATTGTTTAATCTTATGTTCTAAATATCTGGTTAATTGTGCTTCATTTAAGTCAGTATCATCTGTTTCTGCTTTGAAAAACTTGACTTTATTGATATCTCTGCATCTCGTGAGGGCTGTCCAAATCCACTCACGGCTGACCAAATGCGATTTGTCCCATTCGTGTATAGTAATGCTTTTATCTACAGAAGCCCCTTGGGACGAATGACATGTAGCACAATACGCAGGTATAAAGTGCTTGTCTAAAGTTGTGGTGTTTGTCAGGAATATAGTTTTACTTTTGATATCTTGGATTTCTACTTTCCAATCATCAATGCTAATAATTTCATAAGTAATATTTACATTAAACACCTGCCCCATTTCTTTTTTATAAACTCTGCATATCACATGCTCTCCGATTTCATATTTATCTGTCTTTCCTAAATTATTCCTAACTGTTTTACTTACCCATTTACACCTAGCATTTGTATAGGCAATGTTATGTTCTCCTTCCATGATTTCGCTTGTAGTTTCAAAATGTTTATTTACTATTTCCTTAATGGGCAGTTTATTTTTCCAAATGTCATTATATATATCATTCAATTTAATTTTATCTTCTTCTGTCTTAAGTCTCTTAGATATCTTAAGATAAATCTTATATTTAAATATTTGATTAAGACAGTTGTTTAAATATGTCTCGTGGTCTTGGGTGTTAGTTAAATCAGCTATAGGTTTCAACTGCTTTCCGTCAGCAGTTCCTATAATTATCTTCTCTGGGTGCGCATCCTTAAACTCCCTAACTCTGTTCAAAATATAATTACCAGCCATGCCTAGCTCGTCAAACACAATACAATTATAATCAGAATGGTCAAATGTCGGTAGTCTTTCTCCAGCTTCTATTGGAATACAGAAAAACTTGTTTAATGTTACGGCGTCGGCTTCGGTTTCTTGCTTCTGCTTGTTATTAGAACATACGAATAACACATTATAACCTAGATTTTTCATATATTCGCCTATATAACTCTTGCCGCTTCCAGCCAGTTTTGCTTTTATCAACACCGGATGACACGACACAATTTGCTCACAAATGCTTTTGGTGTCGTATTCGTCTTTAACACGAATTTTTACATTATTGTAAGTCGGCATTTCTGATAACTCATTAACCTTAATTTTGTATATATCACTCGGTGGTGATACTTGTTTATTATCTTCAGCTCTCCATCCTCCCCTTTTGGTTGAAAACTTAATCAATGTATTGGCCTTGTCAATATTTTTCCTATCAATAATGAAGGCATCGGTTTTAACACTATGCACATTGATATTGTTGTTTTTCAATGTTTTATAATCTTTATGCATTTTAAAATTATGTCGTTGCATGAGTAGCTCTTTAATATACCTAAAGCCATTGGTTAAGTCTTGTTTATGTGTCGTTGTCAATGTGTAATATTTGACTTCTGATTCTTTCTCAACGTTTTTGATATCGTATTTTTTACCATCTATAGTTTTATAACATTCACGACAATGATTGTGATAATACATATTATTTTTCCAAAATTTATATGTACCGTCATCAGAAGTCCGGTTCCTATCATACTTCATATCACGAGCCGTAAATTCTTAAACCCATCCCTCGCATATGTTCCGTGCTATTGCTTTAATATATTCCAGCTGTCAGCTCTTCAAAACCTTATCATCAGAAAATCCACTAATCTTATTACTTCGTCCCCCTTACAGATTTTATGATACCAACGCGTCACTTTATGATCAAATATCAAACTCTTCTTGAGACTTGTTAGTTCCCGTTTCTAACAATCCGAATTAATTCAATCAAGTTCTTAACCTTGATGTCCTTCGCCTAAATTATTTGATATGTGAGTCTTCCATAGGTTCTCTCTATATCTTTCATTATCTCTTCATAAAGCGAAGAAGGCGTGTTAAAATATAGAATTTCGTCTTCGTCAATTACTCGTCTAAAAACAATGCCATATATTAAAATTATATTGTTTATTAAAAAATAATGATGTTTGTTTTCCAGTAAACTTAACTAAGAATAAACATAATTCTCCCATGTTATTAAAATCATGTTTACCATACTCATAAGGCATCCAAATGTCAAATTGTTTAAACACTGGAATTTTTACTATTTTAGTTAAATTATGTGTATATGCCTTGTTCTGGTCAATCTCTATATGTAATTCATTACTATGATAAAAGTAATGAAATTTACCAGCGGGTGCTACTGTCCTGCATCTGTTTAAAATTTCTACATCAATGTCATTATAATAACTTTTATGCAGTGGATTAAATAATGATTTATTGAATTCAAACATCGCCCTTGACATCCTATTATAGGTGTCTTCAGTTTCTACTGTTATACTTGCATTGAAGGCATCAATCAAATTTTGTGTTTTTTATCCTGTATGTAATTATTCTTTTCTTAATCTTGAATTGAAACATCGGCTCCGAAATGATACACGCACTAAATTTAATTTTCGGGTCATATCCCGCCTGCTTTGCTTGATAATACATTTTCGCCAAATCATTGCGTGTATATATCATTGTGTATTCGTCCTGTTCGGTGTGTTTTAATATGTCATCCAGCTCTTCAATCATGATGCATTTAATGGGTTCCTCTCTATGATTTATATTGATATTATACTCTTTCTTTATTCCTAAATTTGATTTCAATTGTTTCAAGTCCTTATTTAATGTATATAGATGGTCATTCTTTATTAATGCGTAGAATGTTTTGATATGGTGGTTTCTTTTTGGTGGGTCAAATGTAAAACTCAAATTACCTACAATATCGAAAATTCTGGCGGTGATGGCATACTCTTTAAATACCTTGTTCATGTCTTCTATTGAAGCACCATGGTTTTTGAATTCCTCGTCTGTTTTGTCTATGAGTTTCAAAATACTTTCTCTGGTCATCTTCTTCATGTTCTTGTCTTGTCCGCAAAAATCGTTCAATGTGTTAATCCAACATTCGTTTTCAACATAATGCTTTACCTTAATGGCTTCCTCAAAAGTGCAATATTCTGGGTCGAGTTCTGTTTCCATATATCTATGAAAAATACCAATATTATTTGCGTTTTTTAAGTTCTTCTGTTTAGGGTCATAATCTTTAATATCTCCTTCTACCGTGTCGGCATCATAAATGACTACTGCATCTATATAGTGCTTCATTGTCTTGTAATGCCTAGCGATGTCGTCATCTTGTGCCAGTGTTTTAATAACCTTCTTAAAAAGGTTTTTGTCATGCAGTCTAAAAATTCTCTTCTTGACTAATTCCTCTATCCATCTTCCAGTCTTCACTCCCGCATGCTTATCATCAAAATGCATGGGATAATATGTCCCGCCTTGAATGTCTTTAAACGATGCTTTTACCTTATGTGCTCCATATCCACTGATAGTAAAAAACGAAATCCGATTGTGTAATCTCTGGGCTTTGTTTTGTGCCCTCTTGTTATGTTCTCCTGTTTGTTCTTGTTCATTCTTTCGTTTAGTGGTTCTCTCTCTTCATATGTGTTCATAACCTGGTCATATTTTTGATTCGCCTTGCTCTTTTCATCCTCTGATTTTGCCTTTATGAAATCATTAACTATCTTCTCCGCTGTTGTGTATTGTGATATTTTCCTGTCGGTGTATAATCCTATAATGTCTCTAACCTTTGCCTTTTGTTGTGTTGATAAATTCCCCTTGTTCCTTTCGAGTTTGCTTTCTAAAGAGTTAACATTTCTTTTTACAGCTTTTGATGTCGTAATAATATTTATATTATATATTTTATAGTGTCAATATGTCTTTAAATGCGTTTTCTTGAAATGTTATTTAATAATAATTTATAGTATATAATTATATTTTATGTAAAACTTATTTAAAGAAATACTGTGTTAATAATATATTAACATAATGCCCAGATTATCAAAATATCATGATGTTACTAAGGACTTGAACCCGGATGACTACACAATGGAAGAGATACAAAAACAGATGGCTATATACAACCGCTTGTATTATCTTAAGAACCTACAAAAAGAAGGATGGATGGAGAATAAAATTGAACAAAGCAAAAAGGCATATCGTCAGAAAGCCATAAGATTACATAGAAAACAATATATAGATATTGATGAAATTAAAAACCCTCAAGAACTACTTGACAAGCTCACAAAATGAAATACTTAATAATATTATGTTGTTTAATATTATTAATTATTTAGATTTTTTCTTTTTCAATAATTTAGTTTCCAAATATTCTACACGAGTAATAAGTTTTGATAAAGCATCCCAGCTAATACAAGCCATTCTGTCATAACACATCGTTAAGTATTCTCCTGTATCATTTACAATATTATATTTAGGATTTGTGTATTGTTGAACATCTTGAGCAATCCATCCTAATTCAGTCTTTTTAGTTTTTTGATTTTTAACAAATGGTTTAATCTTAATGTTTTTTACCATATGTATAGTATCATCTTCTACATCTTCTATATTATCTTTCAGTCTCTTATCGCTACTTAAATTAAATCCATTGAATGATGAAATTGAGTATCATCCAATTGTAAATATTTAGTGCCATCAATATAACTATCAATAGTTGTTGATGCTTCTAATCTTAAAACAGCATCACTATTTAAATGTCTCAAATTGATTTTATGAGCAATTCCAAAAGTCATATCACCGTCAATAGTCCAGTCGCCTCGTAATTCGCTATTACTACCACTATTCAAAATAATTTTATTATCAGCATATGTTGAAGATAATCCAACAACCAAATTAATAGAGTTTGACGTGTTGCTATTCCTGATTATTAAATCATTTGTATCTACATACATTTCAGCATTATCAATTATTAGTTTTGATGTGTTGCCAAATTGAACATTGCCACTCGGTGAATTTTGTAATAATAAAGTATTTCCTGATACTGACTGAACCTGATTGACTTCAACTTTCTTACCAGAAGCCATTGTTAAATCGCCGTTTGTATATACATCACCTAATACATCAACTGGCTTATTGAATATGGTTTTTGATACAGCACCGTCGCACATAAAATATTGGTTAGAAGCATTGGTTATATCTCCGATACTACAAGCAACAAAATTAGGATGATGAACAAAAAAACCTTGAGTTGCCGCGGGGGTGTGTGTTTCTAAATATGGAGTTAATGCATTGTCTAAATTATCAATTTTAGTTTTAATATCTGTTGAAAAATCATTATTTGTAAATAAATTACCTTTCATATAAACAGCACCTTCGAAATATGAAGTTCCGTGTGCTTGAGCAAAATTGTATGAAGTATGAACATTACCATTAATCGTAATTCTTGAAGCATTATTAGGCCTTCCAATAATAACATCTCCCGTATTCCATCCTAGCCATAATCTATAAGGCGTAGCACCTGTTAAACCTTGATACGAGTCCAACTGACAACCTCTTTTAAATTCTAAGCGTTGGTTACTTACAGCATCTTGAATTCTAAAAATTGGATTAGTATTATCTGTTAAACTAATTATTAATGGAGAGTTTACTGTTTGTGCAGTTGTGATTGTTTTATCTAACTTTTGTACATCTGCTGATATTAAACTATTAATCGTATTTGAATTTTCAGTTATTAATAAATCTTGTGTAGTGTTGTCTGATACGATTGAAGCAAATGTATTGCTGTATGCAGTATTTGTATTGAATAAATTAGTATCGTTTGTATATAATGTTGATACATCTGCTAAAATTGTTGATATTGTGTTTCCATGTCCTGTTATTAGTGAAGAATTTGAACTTATATTATTGAAGTTTGAAGTGATTGTATTATTGGAATTTCCTACTAAGAATGCATTGGAACTAATAGTATTGAAGTTTGATGTTATTGTAGCATTTAAATTACTGATTAAATGTGTATTTGAACTAATGTTATTAAAATTAGAATCAAGTTTAATTGTATTGGCTGATATAGTCGGTAGTATTGAAGTTATGGTTAATCCGTGTGCTGTTATATTATTAAGGTTGCTTGTAATTGTTGCGTTTTGATTTACTTGTTCGTCAAACATTGTTGTTGATGTTGCGTTAATTTCTGATATTGCTGATATGTTTGCATCTATCTTATTTTTTGTGCTAAAATAAGAGTATCAACTTCTTCAGTAGTATAACCGCCACCTAATGAAACTGCTGTATCTGCTAATTCTTGCTTTGTAGCATAAACACTGCTTAAGGTTGATGGTTCTGTTGAATTTATTAATACTAATTCACTTGCTATAATTCTGCTTGAGCCATCCAATGATAATGTTGAAAACATAATTATTATCTAGTAGGTTATAAAATAATTATATTCTATCTTTTTTTCCTCTTGAACCAAATATACCTTTATTTAATGCATTGTATTTTTCTTGCTTCTGTCTCAAATATTCATTTTGCAATAATTGGTAATGCTGTGCTATATTTTGTAGCGGGTTTGGAGGCGGTTGTGATGCTTGTGGCATCGCTTCGCGTGGTTGCGTTCTTCTTGGGGGCGGGGTGTTCGCTATTATATTATTTTGTTGCTGTTGTGGTTGTTGATTTTCTTCGTGGTGCGCTACTTCGTGACGCGCCACTTCGTGATATTCTACCTTTTGGGGTTTTGCTATTGGAACTGCTTTTGGTTTAGGTTTTATAGGTTTAGTTTCTAATGGTCCTTGGCATGTTTTCTCATGTTTATACCTATAACTTTTTAAAAGCATATTTTTACCGCATTTTTCACAGTTTATATACGTGTCCTTCATTTGTTCTATTTTTGAATTGTTTTTCAATGGCGGAGCTGGTTTAGTTTGTGGTGGCGGTTGTTCATGTAGGGGTGGTTGTGTTTTTTCTTCAATTGGTGGTAGTTCATTAACCTTTTCAACTGCTTCAATTTCATTATTAACATCAAGTTCAATATCAGTCATATATATATATATATTACTCTACAAAATTTCTATATATTTTCTACCGTGGAACATTTGGAGAAAACTTGGAGAAATGATAATATTAATATTCAATATTATCATTTTAATTGGTCTCTTCTAATGATTTTAAATATTGTTGATGCTTCATTGTTTTTTGATGACCCCATTTACTTGCGTGGCTTAAAGTCTCACCGCATTCACATGTATATTTGGTCATACGTTTTACTCGTTTGGTTTCATAATAATTCTTTCTCTCTATCTCTCGAACATGTTCTAAATTGTTTTTTCTATATTGCTTTGCTTTTTCGCATATTTCCTCCTTCTTCTTGTCATACCGTTGCTTAAAGTATTCTTTCAGTTCTTCCTGATGTTCTTGACGATACTTTTCTCGTTGTTCCAGCACTTGTGCCCTATTGGTTTCATAATAAAATGTCGTATTTTCTGTGTTTGAGCTCTCTACATGGTCGTTATAATATGGACTTCTTTTTGCGTCAAATTTTCATACCCTGTTGTCAGCATTGTAGTTTGGTCAGTTGCTCCTGCTATACGCTTAGTTATACAGTCGTTTCTTTCTGATATTTGCCCTCCCTCGCTTCTAGTTCTTTCTTACCATTACACGGGTAATCTTCAACCCATTCAATCTTACAATTTTCAACACCATATTCATCAAACAAAGAAAATACTGATACATAATTACATTTTCCGTTTTTGTATTTGGTATATTCTGCTCTATGACCTTCCATTCTTTTACTCAATGTATTTATTGTGCTTCCTATATAGCATTGATTATAACCATTATCCCATACTTTGTAAATTTGCGCTTTTGAATAGTCTGGCATTCCTATATATATATATACTTAAATATACTTTTAAATACTTTCTTAAAATCATTAATTATCTAATTGAAAGAGAATGCTAAAAGAAATGGGTACGCCGTGAAAATCAATTAATTCGTTTCTTGAAGTTGTTATTCTAAAGTGTAGTCTCTTAATATTTTTACCGCCTACATCAATAAAATCTGCATATATGGGCGCTGTAAAATCTGTTATAACTCCGCCAAGTTGTTGATTGATTTGAACTTTTTTAATTACTAAACTGCTGCAATTATTAGGTGCTGAATATTTATAATCGCTTAATTGAGGACAATTTATGTATATATTCTGAAAAGGAACTAAATTAAAGTATCCACTTAACCAAGATGACGCAGGATCATAGGCAATATAATTACTTAATAAATAATTAATAGATTTTGGTCTTTAATTGTCATATTCAAACTGTCCTCTGTTCCATTCGCCATTTACATAAGTTTCTAATTCTTCATCTGTAGGTATTTTGATTTTGTAAGTTAGAGGGTCATTTAATTTAAGCTCCATCTTTCTCTCGCTTTGTCCATATACTGTTAAGAATAAGTCAGGTACAATATCATTAAATGCCGCGTTTAATTCTGATTGTATTTTAAATGATAATTGATTGGCATAATAAATTTCACCGGATACATCAACGGCAGTGCTTCTTAATAAGACATTGGAACTATTATACAACATAATATAGAAGCGTTCGTAAAACCCTTTCTCTGTTGTATAAAACGGAGTGCTGAATGAACACTCTGACACGAACATTTTTGTTCTTGGTGGAATTTCAAAGTTTTGGTCAAGTTCTATAATAAAATCGCTGGTGGAATTGCTTTCTGGTAATCTATAGGCACTATCAACATAGATTTTTTTATATGTTAATCTATCACTCATAAATATAATATACAATAGAAATTATATTATAATTATTATTGATAATTACTTTGTAATTATTGTTATTAATAGATATTTGTTTTTAAAAAAATGAAATATATATTAATAATATATGATTGGGCGACAACTATTATTAGGTGCTATTGAAGGCAGGACGCCTACACAAATAATGGCAGGTGTAGCAAGTGATAAAGCATATACGGCAGGTAAAGATTTAATAGAAGATGTATTTTTTAATCATAAAAAGACATTGGAAGACAAAATAGGAGGTTTCAATAAACATTTTGATAAGCAGATAATGAAACATAAAACACGCTATGCTGAAGAAATCAATGTTCAAAATAAAAATAAAATCGATGATGTCAAGGGTTTAGACGCAGCCTATTCTAATGTAAATGGAATAACAAAAATAGGCAACACATTATATATTGGTGGTACTGGTGCTAAAACGGGACTAAATCACAAAGTCAATGATGTAATTGCAGATTTGTTTTTTATTCCTACTCATAATGTTCAATTAAGCGAAAGATATAAAGACGCAATGGAAGAATTAATGAAAAATCCAGATGTGAATAGAATTGTTGGACATAGCCTCGGTTCATCCGTTGTTCAAGAAATCAACAACAGACACGGAAACAAATATGCTACTACTGTTTATTCATCACCTTTTGTATCAGGAAGTAATCAACAGAAAAACCCGCGACACCTACGATTTAGAAATCGTGGAGATGTAATTGCGGCATTTGATGACGCAGCGATAACTGGAGAAATAGAAAGCAATAATTTATTAGATAAGCACAGTTTCAATAATTGGACAGGACAAGGTATGACTGAAATTAATCCTACTACTGATATTTCTAATGGATTCAACCCGAATGATAATTCGGGTTAAATGCTTCGCGTTTCAATCCTAATTCAACACCAGAACAATAAATAAATAAATATATATATATATAAGTTATATATGAGTATTGATGCTGAGAAATGGGACAATGATGTTGAATATGCTTATGAAAGATTGATAGAGCGAGAGAAAGAGAAAGAACACAAAATATCAAATAGTAAATACGAATGTCATTGTGGCAAGGAAGTATTGAATAAAGATAAGGAAGAGCACGAAAGCAATGATTTAAATCATTTATACTACAGAAAAGGTAATATTGAAGGACTTATAATAGGCATGTATAGTGAAATTATTAATTATGAAAATGATTACTTAAAATTACATCCAGAAAATAACAAGATACATTATACAGATTATAGTAGAATTGATTATACCGACTTTTTAAAAGAACAAGAAGAAAATAAAATTCCATTAGATGAAGATGAATTAAGTTATTTGTATAAGTATAGAGACGAATTAGAAGATTGTATAAAGCGTATAACTGAACTAACATTATCTCAATAATATTAATAATAATGTTTAGAAATAAAGACACGCAAAACAAAATTCCATTAGAGAAGAAACTGACAAAAGAACCTACAAAATACGATAAACAATATAAAACATTAGATTATGATACTTTAAAATATATAGTTGATACAAAAAATAATTATCTAATAAATACTATAAAAAATACAACTTCAAACAATTCTACTACAATGCTTCCACATAAGAAAAATATAAAAAATAAAAAATAAAATCTATATCATCATATATAAGTAATGGATAATATAATTGCAGAAAGTGAAACTACAATGATTAACTCGTTAAATTTTGGACTTCCAGAAACAGCACAATACATCACAGACAGAAGACACGTTAATTATTTTCCATCAGGTAGTAATGTCTATAATCCAAATGCAGGAAACAAAAATATTAGATTTCATATATCAGGAGAAGACAACACATATATTGATTTATCAAGTATTCGTTTATTTGCAAATCTTCAAAACACCGACGGAACACGAAGTCATTTTTTACGACCGTTAGGTAATTTATCATCCTTCTTCAGTCGGTATAGATGCACAGTAGGCGGACAACAGGTTCAGGATATTATTGAATACAATAGGCACTGTGAATTGTATAATTCCTTTAAAAGTCAAGATGCTAGAGATATGGACGATTTAGAAAGTAGCGCTAATCCTCGCTGGGATGATGACTGGCGACACACATATGCTACTGGATTAGCAGAATTTATTGATGCTAATAATGAACGAGGAACTACTGGAACACCACCAGATAATGTGTTAGTCGCCCCAGGAGATCATAATAATTGGGGCGATTTAACTTCAAGATACACTCGCCATTCGGTAGCAGGAATTCCCGGCGCCAATGGTTATATGAGATTAGGACATAAACCGGTATGTGGACTGTTAGAAAGCAATTATTATCTACCTTTACGATATGCTCCGCTTGAACTGGAATTTACAATTGTATCGGATGAGCACGTACCAGTAATTACACCATTTGCTACTCGTGATGCAGCGGGGGATTTAATCAACAACACATATACTGACAAATACGGCTACTATTTCACAACAGGAGACACCTCAACGCAGTGGGAATTAAATAACGTAATTATAAGAGCCGAGGTAATTCAATTAGACAATACGGTCAATAATAACATAGTGAAACATTTGTTAGAAGGTCAAAGTTTGAAATTAGTATTTCCAATGTATCACACTATGACACAATCATTCAGCGCAGGAGGAGGAGCAGAAATTAATATGAACATTGTTAAATCCGCTTCTAAATTAAATGGTTGTTTCATTACATTGTATCGTGCGCCAAGAGCAGGTGTAGATGCTGATAATGATAATTACTACAGACACGATAATTATATTTATAAGAGATGGAACTATTTTTACAATCCTATGATTAATTCTCGTATTTTTGATGGCGCTGACCCTGATGGTGCTGGGCGCGAGCGTTTCCAAGGTAAAGGCTTTCAAGATAAAGATTTAAATTTAACGTGGCAATTACAAATTAACAATAAGAAATATCCAGAGTTTGAATGTCAATCAATGGCAGAAACTGCATATTATTTAAGACGAACATTACACTATTTGAACCCTGACCAAGACGCCTTTAGCATTTCATATAAACGCTACAGAGAAGACAAGTTCGTTATTGGTATATCGTTTGAGAAAATGGCAGACACTAATTTTACTGGACAGAATACTAAAATGGGAGGTTTACTCGTTTTTAAACTAAAAGGAAGTAACAGAGCACTGACAGATAATGAAGATGTGCGAGAATTATTTGTGCATATGATTTCGGAGTCTGTTCTGGAATTACGCGAATCCGGAAGCATAATTTATGACTAAAATTAAAATCTATGATTAATATATAATGTAAATTTCATAAACGAAATAACTTAAAAAATAAAGGTAAGATATTCTTACAATCCTCGCAAATTAAATATAGTCCATTTGATTTAAAAGATAATGAGTATCTAAAACACCTACACGAACAAATGAAATTAAGAAATTCACAAGAAGCATCAGTAGCATTTAGAAAACACATTCAAGAAGGACACGCCAGAGCAAATTATCAAAATGAATTAGACAGATTAACAATGGAACTACATCGCCCAAATCTACCACATTCGACGAAGGAGCATTTAGAAAAACGAATTAAGGAGCTGGAAAAATTAACATTTACTTAAAATTTATTATAATAATATTAATAATCTAACTATTATTATAATAAATATGGCAACTACAGCAAGTTTAGAATTAATAAATCCATATGCAAAATTTGGATTGAAACGACGCCCCACTTATGAAGAAATTGTAGGTCTAATTGGCGAAAATGATTTAATAACAGGAAAACTACCTAACCGAGATGCTACATTCTTCAAAGCAAGTCCTCAAGGAAGTTTTTTTGATGGAAGCGACCATTTAGAATTATTGAAAGACCAACAAATGAGAATATTAGACAGACAAATGAGAGAACTAATGATGAAACAGGAAGCGCGCAGAAACGGGCACACTTATGCAGTGCATAGGATGAATGCTGACACACCATTAACCAGAAACGCAGAAGCAATAGAAGATGAATATGATTTTTCCACACCGCTACAAACAACAAGACAACACGAGGCAATGGTAGATACAAGGCTACAAGAACTAACCACAGCAACAAAAGAAAGAGTAAATGAAGTGAGCCAAGCAATGGCATCAAACTTACGAGAAATGGGTGGAACAATTTTTCAAAGAATGCTAGGCAATAGACAATCAGCACCATCGGCAACAACAAGAACAGTACCGGATAATCTCCCAGTATTAGAATACGAAGGTTCGCCAATTTCAGGCGGAGATGATGCCCAAGTAGAATATCAAGCCACAGGAGCATCAAGTTCAACGCCACAGCAACCACCACCATTACCATTATATCCAGTATTCAAAACAACAATAGATAATAATATTAGTCCTGTTTACTGGAAAAACAACCCTAATTTAACAGTAGATGATATTAAATTTCAATTTTATTTAAGAGGAATTCAAGTGCCACAAGAAAGCGAAATACAAGAAGAATTGAAACACAAAGGCAGAGGCAAGGCGAGAACATACAAAGAATATTTAACAGATATGATTTTAGACACTATTGATAATGGCGGGTGGATAGTAAATTTAGGCAAAGGTAGAATAGAAGAACTCAAGGCAAGTTTTAAGGGCAAAGGTAAGAAATAAAAAATATAAATAATATTAATAATAATAATGATAATATTAACTAAAAATATACTGAAAAGAAAGAAGCAGAAATTCAATGATAAATATGATGACGACAGTTTTACAATACATAACCTAACAAAACCAAACACACCAACAACAATACAACCACCGAAAATGATGAAAAAGGGCATACCGAGAGAATTTATTGACATTGCAACCAACACAGATACAATCGCCACAGAAACCAGAGAGACTCAAGAAAAGTTATACAATGATGCAAATCAACAATTAAATATGACATTTGAAGCGTTTAAGGTCAGGGAAAACCAGGACAATATGTTTCAAATAATGCTTAAAAACTTTTGGCGCAACACATACAAAAGAAATGAACCAACAAGAGCACAGGCAACACAAACATTGAAAAACCAACGCGATGCAATGGTGTCAGCCTTTACTAAAATGCTTGACAGCAACAAACCGCCAGAACCACCGCCAAAGAAACCACCAGACGAGGATGACAGCGATGAAGAAGAAAAAAGATTCAAACTGACAAAAATGATAGAAATAATGCTACACAACGGCGCTACAGTAGCAGATATCATATTAAACTTATCGCACAGCGCAATTGCAACAACTATAAATATCGCAGATTTAGTCAATCAAATAACAGCAGGAAATGCACAAAGTAGCAGTAGCAATTCATCAAATGAAGCTATTAGTGTTCATAGTTCTCCACCTATTACTGTTCATAGTTCTTCATCTGAAAGTCCAACAGAAATACCAGCACCAACTGAAGACGAAGAAGAAGAAGAAAACCAACATTTCAATTTTGAAAAATTAAAATCTAAAAAAAATATTATATATAATGGGTTCAAGTAAATCAAAACCAGTAGAAATTGATGACGAAGAGGCTATTAAAGTAATAAAAGATATAGATGTAAATACGATAAGTGAAATGTCAAGAATTGATATTCTACAAATAAATTCATTGAAAGCAATAATCAACAAATTAGAAAAAGTTAATGAATGTAAAAAAGATAAAATATATTATAAATTACCTGCTTTGAATTTATGTAGTTATTCTTTATTTTGAATTAATAACATTAAGCCTATGGCTTAATGCTATTAATTGCTTATACAACTTCTTTCACTTTTTGGCGTTGATGTTGAAACAGTGCTATTTGTTTCATCTATTAAATGGTCGCGAAGCTCGCGAGCCTCTGGCGAAGCGTCTTCATCAACAAAATTATTTTGAAATCTTAATAATTCCTCGTCCGTTGCCCTCCTCTTCAATGCCTTATAAAGTTTATGTATCCAAGAATTAGTATGAAAATTATAATTACCTCTACGATACAATCCGCCACATCTACATAGTTTCATTGGCATATTATATTATATTAAGTTAGAATATCTTTATTCATCATTTGTAATTTGAAATGCCTGTTCAAAATTGATATGAAACATTTTGTTAATGTCTTTTGAATTCATATTCACGTAGAAAAAAGAATATGGAGCAAAATTCACTGCTTGATGATACATATCTAATAATTGCTGTTTATCAACAATGGCGCTATTTTCTTCAATAAAACTCATTAGCTCACTGGCATTTTTCAACCTAAACATATATAATGAACTGGCATTCAAACGAATGATAGGCGCTAAAACATTGTATTTTTGTGTTGAACAAATCACACTTACTGCATCGTGCCTGCCTCTTGTAAATAATCCATGTAATAATTTACTATATCTAACAAATTTAGGGTCGTCTGCGTGGTCATCTATAACGATTAATATTGAATGCAGTTTCTTTATCTTTTTAGATTTCATATAATTAATTATTGTCTTCTGTCTTTCAATTACATTTTCTAAATCACTTGGATTATAATTATCAAAATATATTTGTTCTTTTTCATCATCCACGTGCAATTCATCCCTGATATATTTTTTAACTTCTGTAAAAGTTGGGTCGTTATGGACGCTGGGTGAAAATATAAATATTCTTGCGAATGAATTTCTATAAACATTCAATATTAAATTTTGAATAAGGACAGTCTTACCGCCTGTCGAAGAAGCAACTATAATACTTCTAAATGGTAATTTTGGCACGTGCTCATATTTAGATTGCTTGAATTCATATTCAGTTATGTTTATTGGTTTTATTATTGGAACATCTGTCATAGTTGATATTAAAGAAATATAGAAAATTATATTTAAAAATTAACTTGTAATTATTATTAAATGGACGTGAGGAACGAGCCTCGCGTGCTAACGCGACCATCATTATGTTATGAGTGGCGGTGAATAACATAATGGAACAGGTTGTCGCGAAGCTTCACGAGGCATCGCCGATGCGTCCATTGCTTCAATTAATAAGCATTGAAGCTAATTAGTTTGATGCGTTGTAAAGAAAACCCCAAGTGCTGAGCCCTCGAATATTCTATCATGCATGAAAATAATAAGATTAAATAATCTAAATAATTATTTTATCTTATTATTTATATGACTATTATCCATTGCAGTTGTGGTAAAACTTATGATGACAAATATTTATTTAAACATCTAAAATCGATGCATCATCAGAGATTTGTAGAATATAGATGGGATCAAGACGATATAATGAAAAAACTTTACAAGAAAAGAAAGACAGAAATTAAAAATAATTTATCTTATTATTTAATATGAAAAGGAGTTATTCAGATTATATTAATATAATAGATGAAATGGAGAATATAGAACAAGTACTAATAACTGATAATAGATGTAAAAAAATATGTTATTTTATTTTAGAATTAATTAAGTTTTTGATACAATATATTAAAAATATAAATATTAATATAAATGCCAAAAAAGAAAAAGAGTAAAACCAAAGAAAGACCAATACCAGATATTGAAGCACGGAAAGAAACAGCAGAAAGTGTTAAATCACTAGGCGAAAGTAAGACTATAAAATGTGATAAATGTAATCACATAATGAATTTTAAAAATGAATTGACAGTAGATAAGAAAGGCGGAGTTAAAGTTAGTTGTGTCCCATGTATGTTTTCTTATAAAAAAACAGATAAAGATTTTAATATTCAGAAAAGAACAGATGGTGATATGGTTATTGAAACTAACGAACATTTGATTAATGTTAGTTTTAACAGGGACATAAGTTAGTATTTAAAGAGTAGATTTAACATAATTGCACTTTATAAATATATAATTAAATAAATAATTATCTAAATAAATATATAGTAATGTCTGAAAATGAGAATTATACTATTAATGATTTAATGAAGAAGATAACATTAATTTGTAAAAATATCAAAAACTTAAATGATATGATTAAATCCATTGATGACAAAATAAAACCAGTTGAACGCGAACAACAAAGCAACGAAGAGAAGGAGAAAATCGAAAAGATATTTCAAGCAAAGTCTATAGGAAGACCATCGGGCGACTACCCTACAAAGCAAAAGAAATACTGTGATATGTTGAATACAGGAAAAATCAAACAACCAAAGCAACAAACATTAGACTATTATAAAATTTCAAAAAATGATGATGGAGTATATGTATTATTTGAATAATTAATATCTAAATAATTCTAATAAATGAATTTATTAGAATTATTTAGCGGAACAAAAAGCGTCGGAACCATAGCAAAGTCGCTTGAATTTAATGTAATATCATTAGACTTGAAAAATGCTGATATCAACACTGATATTTTGGAGTGGGATTACAAACAGTTTGACAGACACCATGTTGATTTTATTTGGGGTAGTCCCCCATGCACTGAATACAGCATAGCAAAAACTAGGGGAATTAGGAATATCGAATATGCAAATAGTATTGTCTTAAAAACTATTGAGATTATCAAATATTTCAATCCTAAATATTTTGTAATCGAAAATCCACAAACTGGATTATTAAAGCATCAGGAGTTTATGGATGAGTTTGATTTTAAAGATGTTGATTATTGTAAATATGGATTTAATTATAGAAAGAGGACTAGGCTATGGAATAACATTACAACTTGGAAACCTAGAGAATTATGTAAAAAGGATTGTGGCAACATCAGGAATAATAAACATATTGAAACTGCGCAGAGACTGCCATCGGGCACCAAGGAAAATTGGGGAGACAATCCAACAATACATAAACAGGAAGATTTATATAAAATACCTAGCGAATTAATTTGTGAAATCTTGGTGAGTTTGACGGATTAAGGATTAACATAGCTTGATTTTTGGATTAACATAGCTTGATTTTTGGATTAACATAGCTTGATTTTTGGATTAACATAGCTTGATTTTTGGATTAACATAGCTTGATTTTTGGATTAACATAGCTTGATTTTTGGATTAACATGGCTTGATTTTTGGATTAACATGGCTTGATTTTTGGATTAACATGGCTTGATTTTTGGATTAACATGGCTTGATTTTTGGATTAACATGGCTTGTGAAATGTGGTGCTATAATTCTTAATTCATACTATAATAATAACATTTATACCCTTATATGTTATAATTATAATGTAAGTATAGCGTTTTATATATTGAAGATAAAATCCTACAAGGAGGATGCGAGCGTTAGCGAAGCTCGCAAGCTATGCGACCACGCCTAAAAAAATATATGATGAAACTGATGAAACAAAGGAGGGAGTGATGTTGTTGCTGTTCTATTTTTTGTCCGAGAAATGGACAAATCGTTTTTAGACAGTTCGAATATTTTTTTGATGACAAATATTTTTTGCAATATATTTTGCAAAATTTATTTTTATGAAATGGATGAGGCGAGGAGATTGAGGAAATGACATTTTGAGAGGTATATGATGAAATGAATGAGGCGAGGAGAAAGGAGAAAAGGATGGCGAAAATTTTGGAAAAATGATGATAAAAAAACGGATGAGATGGACAGAAAGGAATGTAGAAAAATGATGAAAACAAATAAGGGTAGAAGATGGAAGATGAAAAAAAATGTAGGGTGGGGGGTATGTATGAAAGCAATTTATTGCTAGGCAAGGCCCTCGACTACTGAGAAAGGGCACCTAGCTGGGGGACCTACGAAGGAATGCTGGTTCGATTTTCATCATCATAGCCTGGCTGCATCACCTTCCATTTGGTTAAGACCCTTAAAAAAAAGAAACAAACTATTTCCAGTAGTGATAGATTCCCTTTAAAACCAACAGGGGAAAATAAGAAAACATATTCATTTCAACAAATGGAAGTCACATGCCCGACCTTAAGAGGCTGGGCCGAAAAGGTGGTCAAGTGCAACATCGAATCACGTCGGTCGGAAAGGCACGTCGCCCATGGCTCCTGCTGCGTGGTGTTCTCAGGTGCATCCCACCTCGACACAGAACACCAAGGGCATGTAAATTTGACCCTGGGACTGTGCGCCCCCAACTGACTTGAACTATCAACACTTACATTTTTGTTTTTTCATTTTCTTCTTTTTTTGTCTTTCGCCCTCTTCTCTCAAGTAGTGATAGGTGCCCTTTGAAACCAACAGTGCTTTGGGGGAAAGTTGCCAGAGCTCAGGTGCCAGAGCTCGGCTAGGCCTAGAAACGTAGGCCTCGCTGGTTGGTTCCACAAGTCTGAACTGTTGTTCCAACAGAAACCAAACGTCGGTGAAATGAGCCAAGGTCAATATTGCCAGCTACAATTTGGAGAGTTCAATTTTGATTTTTTCACAATCCCAGGCGTGCATGATCGTGGCTCAAAGAACAAGGCTCCCAAATTAGGGACCGAGTAGACAATCTAGAGCAAACACGAAAGCAACGACCTCACTGAAGGGGCTGGACAAACTACTGCGGCATGCGTCTGGCCTACATCGCTCAAATATACGTGTGTGTGCATATGCACCGCTTAAAGGCATCGCCGTGCAATCGTGTGATCAATAACGATATACGCCACAAACTGCGAACGCCAGCTTCGCACCATCGTTCGTGACATGTCCTCTAGCATTGCCTGATCCTTTATTTAAGACCTCCCCAATTCCCTTGCTTGAGACATTCTTACGAAAACAGTCACTTTGGCACACAGTTATCAAACACACAACCATAGGTGTCCTTTTTGGAAAATAGATGGCCCTGGTAGATGATTGAACCAGCAGGTAAACCAGGGCCTTCTATTTTTTAAGCAAAACAACCAAAAAGGACACCTATGCACGAAGCGTTTGTTGTCGGATGGGTGGACCACCTTCAACCAGCAAGTCCTCCGAACTCAAAACCTCCTGGGCGTCCCAGCACGCTGCGCGTCAGCGCGCCCAGCCGCGCAGCTTCCTGGATGTCCGGCTCGTCTTTGTCCTGGCCAAAGAGGGTGCGGACTTAGGTTTGCCAAGTCCCCTACCATGAAGCTACCTGGGCAAATTGCTATGTGAGGTTTGCGAGTCTGCCAAGTCCCCTCCTACCATGCCTGGGCAAATTGCTATGATTCCCCAAGATCGAGACACCCCCAGGACAAGGGGTGGCGGACACGTCGCTGTCCCAGGGTGAGATCTACCGGAAACACAAGGCAGGATGCCTCAAAAGCTACACGAGGGCAACGATGGCCCGCGGCCACTATCTTATCAACCATACCACATGTTGACCTCCCTCATAGGCCATTTCGGGAAAGCTTCTGCGGTCGCCAGAGGGCAAAGCATCACGCAATTGAGCACAAGTGCACACACGCGCGCCAAAGGGCAGCAAAGAGCATGGCCGGCGGCGAACAAATGCTATGTGAGTTGCACCAATCTTGCCGTACTGGTCTCAGCTAACACCGCGCATCCCAAAATAATCACAATTGGACCTAGGCCTACAAACATGTCTTGGCCCGTTTTCAACGCATACATGGCTGTGGGTCAAAAGCCCGTACCCCCAGTTCTATCATGGGTGGTGAATTCACCAATCCCCAACCAAAATGGCATCCCGTTTAACGGTTGTGACCACCATGGGATCCCACATCGGCAAATCGCTCGCGAAGGAGCCGCCTTGATGTAGGTCTGGTTGAAGAGCTTCTTGTTGCACTCGATGGCCATAGTGCCGCAGTACTTGCCGCACCTTCGGCCACGCACGAGTCTGGGCCAGCCGGCCATGCCGGCCATCGCTAACCCTCCCACCAACTCACAGCCGGAACATGACATTTTCGGGAAAAACCTTGAAGGGACCCCAGAACCTCAGGTTCCATGTGAATTGGTAGGAGGGTAAACAAAAGCGTGGACTGCCGCTAGCCCACCGACGACAAACAAACAAACAAACAGAACAACGACCGAAGATAACAATGCCCGCGGCAGACCGGCCCAAGGATGATGCTAGTCACAAAAGGAAGTAGTGGTAGACAACTGGTTGAACATGCTCCTCGTGGGTAAGTTGCTGTTTGCTTGCATGAGGCAAGTTGGCTATCATCTGCGCGAATGGAAGCTGCCAAGAACACTAGCAAACCAGCCCGCCAAATCGATACTGGGCGTGATGGGATGTTCAATGTCTTGCATAACTTTCCCTGACAATGCAAGCCACAAACCAGCGACACGAACTCAAGTATGATGCTGACTCAATCCTCTCCAAACACAGGCAAACACACAACACAAATACATACAAGGTATTAACACGGAGGACCCGACCAAGTGTGTGTCTCTCCCTCCGTTTTGCCCCTCCCCCTTTTTCTAAAGGTTGCCTATTTCTGATAAATACCTGTGCACAATCCCTTTGTTGATGCATTGATGTGTGTACGTGCTACGACACATTTAGGTGGTCGCAGGCTCTAAAAAATGAGAGAAGACATATTGCCACCTCACGCCCAAGCCTTCAAACTTGGGCCGAAACTGATCTTCCTGGCCTAGTTGACCATCTTTGTGGTTTGATCCCATGGCATTCAGTGCCTTCGATCCAAACCAAACCCTAGATCCTCCAGTGAAGAGGTTAGACTAAGGGTAGAAACTCTTTTCTGTAGTCTAGTTTTGTATTCGAACCCTCCCAACCAAAAAAGGGGTGAGAAAGGGCACCAATTGCTGGGGGACCTAGTCGACCACTTTTGTGGTTTCCCCGATCTGAAACTCGGCACGACCCTTCGATCCAAACCACTCCCCTGGGCGCGGTGCCATCGGCACTGGTGACCGCTGTGGCACGTTTCTCGGGGCCGAGCGGGGGAGACCCATTGGGTGACTTCGGGGAGAGGACACGAGGCTTCCGGATGAGCACCAAACTGTGGCAAGAGTTTGGTCGTCCCCCCACAAAAACATGATGAAATGATCCCTTTTAAGGAGGCACAGATACAACAGAAGTACCCCAGGGGCCTAAGTGAAGATCCTAGAAAACATGTGATTGCCCTTGCAGAGCAACAAGTCAAGTGAGCATCAAGGCTCCAAAGGTTCGAGTCGGCCCTAAACTGTGATGATAAATCCCAGGTGGGTAAGACAAAGCTGGTGTCTGTTGAACTTGGCACAACTGTCAGGGTGAATGATAATAATATTTCACCAACCTGAAATAAGGTGGTTGGGGGGCTACTCCCCACATAAAGCACTATTTGGAGTGAGGTTGTGTGAGGTCATTATAATTCACCTAGAACTGCAACAAAGCAATACTATCACAGACCATCACGGCATCTGCGATGCGCTGTAAACATGGACTGTAATAGAAAATGCTCGGATCCTGTGTTGATGCCTCAAAGGTTGGTGAGCTTGTGTTCTCCTGAGTAACACTTGCTTAAGCCCAGGCACATGACAATCTCTTGCACCGGAACAAACCAACAACGCAGTGCCTCGTGTCAGGCTCCCCTTTAGATTTAGAACATCAACAACTTGTACAAGTATTTAGGCACTTGCAGTTGTTCCCCCAAAGAAGTCACGAAACCCACACCCACACAAACACTGATATGATTGGTCTGCCGGTCTTCATTGCTTATTGCATCCCCCAATGAGGCGAACACACAACTGGCCAGCAATTAGTGGTACATGGCAAACGACGGTATATGCAACTCACTAGGTTGGGCACATCGCAAAACGCAATGCCCTTCGCAGGTGCACCAACGATCACTTGGCAACCTGGAAATACACGGAGCTTTTAGCCCATCTGGAACATTTGTTTAACAGGGACGACCCAAAAGGTAGGATCTTCAGGTTTTGGACCAAAA
>CAUJNA010002607.1:0-28453 GCA_963377175.1 Effrenium voratum
GGCGGCGCAGCCTACGGCCTCGCACGCGGCACGGGCTGGGTGCTGGAGAACACGCTCTTCCGGCCCCAGCAGCATGAATGACGCCACTCAGCCCCAGCACTTCACGCTGCGCTCAGGCAGCAGCACGTCCGGCAGCCCCGCAAGCAGCCGCGCCTGCTCCATGGCGCTGCAGCTACGGTCGCTTTTCGGACTGCGCTTGAGCTAGGTCGGCTGCAGCGTGTGCGAATTTCACTCTGCGGCCCGGGAGGGGCTGAAGCGCGCATTTCGCGCAAAAAAACCGCTATTTCGTGCATAAAAACCGCTATTTCGTGCACACCTGCCATATGGCCCCAGGGACCGGCGCGCCTCGGAAATGTCATCGTGGGAGGGCTCCGAAAAAAACACATTTTTTTCTATGCGCGATTTTGCGGCGTCTATGCACGAGTTTGCGGCATCTATGCGCAAAATTTGCGCCCCTATTTTTTCCAGCGCACGCAGGCGTCCCGCGCGCTTGCTAATCACTCGGGCAACGTTATATCACGGGCGCGCCGCTGGAGCAGGCCATCCCACAAGCCCTGGGGCTTCAAGCGGCGGCTCTTGAGCAAATACTTCACAGCTTCTGGGATTGCAGCCTGCAGCCCAAATCTGCAAACCGAGACCTCCGAACTTAACGCTCGAGCATCCAGCCAGCCAGGCCTGTCCTGCAACTATAGAGCTAGCGCAACCAAACAAGCAAGCTTGCAGATCGTTCCTGGAACAGCTGTCGATCTGTCCAAGTGCACTTGGGACTTGCGCAGGCTCCTGGCGCGTCGGCTGTGTTTCTGCAGTCTGCAGCCAGCTGCGCTCGACGCATGAAACTTGCCTGCAGGGATCCTCGCGCGCCATCAGACATGATGAAGGCCAGGCGCTGGCCAAACTCCTTTGCGTAAGACCTGGCAGGGTCGGTGCTTTTATAAGGCGTGAGATGGGTCGCGATGAGGCCGCGGCTGAGAGTTCCGAAGGGCGCCCTTTCATGCCCTTTCGACCCTGCCAGCCTTGCGGTGTCTTGGGCATAGTTACCCGCGCTTATAATAGCCAAATATGGCAGGCGCCGTGTTGACGCGCAGCTGGCTGGCCATGCAAGCAACATGGCGTGCAAGAGCGCGCGTCATGTGCTCTAAGCTGCAAGTGTGTAGAAGACCCCGAGCCGTAGCACCGGCAGCGCCTGCGAAATTCATCTCTCAAGGGCAGAAAAAGGGAAACTGAGGCTCCGGCCGTGCGGGAAGTACTGCGTGTACGTGACGTGAATACGACGTGAACGTGAGCGTGACGTGAACATGCATGACATGAACGTGAGTGTGACGTGAGCATGACGTGACACGCATGTTCGATCGTGTCACGCGTGTCGTGTCATGAACATGCGCAAAACGCGCATGCGTGGCGCGTGCATGTGCAAGTGCAGAGCGCGCGCGTTTTCAAAACTTAGCTTAATGCGCGCGCGCGCGCCCAGGCCTGCCGGCGCCCCTCTCCATGGCTGCCACCTCACCTATTGCCGCAAAGAAAACAACAGTCAAGCCAACGTTAGGGCTGCAGCGCATACACGCGCCCGGCGCCCTGCACGCGCCGTCTATATGAGGGCAAAATGCCCGACCCCACGGTGAGCCGAAACGCAGCCACTTACACGTTGGAAAAACGAACTGCGAGCCCGTGGCCCGATAAGGCTGACACTCAGACTCATCGAAGGCGAAATCAAATCAAATCTGAAAATCTATATACGAAGTTGCAATTTCTGATATAGATTTAAAACGAGCATCTAGCCGAATTCTATGTTCGAAACGTGTCTCCAGGTTCCTGGGGCCAAGCCAGACGACCGCGCCCCGCTATCGCTGCGCCTCTGTGGACCAAATCCCACCGGCGCGCAGCCTCCAGCACCTCCCGTCACCTCGGCGCTGGTTGCAATTCAGCCGGCACAGTCGCCGTCAAGGTCGTCCCGGCTATGCGGTAAACTCGGCAAAGCTTGGCACACTTGAGACCGGTCACGTTCTGCGGCGCTTGCGCGGTATGCTGCAAACTCGGCCCTGCGGTACGGTAAACTCGGCACACTTGAGACCGGTCCCGTTCTTGCTTCAGCCGGCAGGCCGCCTGTTCGGCAATTTCCCGGCCAGTGGCGTTTACACGGCATGCTGCAAACGTGGCACACTTCAGGCCGAACCCCTGCCGATCCTCGCCCCCTCGCGGTTAGACAGCTAAACGAGAACCCAACCCAGAGGGGTTTTGGGAAAAAACACAAAAACGAAAGAACCCTTCTTATGTGTTGGCAAAGGCCGCTGTTTGCCGCTAGCAAGACAAGAGCAGGGCACGATCGCAACACCGTGTCAGGAAAGGCCAAGTTCCCACTGTGTGGCACTCTGGGCTCGAATTCGAGACGTTGCTTTGCGAAATTGGGTGGCTTTTGTTTGTATGCTACGCTGTGAGCAAGTAGTGTTGGCTGCATCTGGGGTTGATGTGTGTTTGAACCCTGTTTTAAAAACCAAGAATTTCCTGGCCAAATCTCTATCTCCATCTCTTCCTTTCCTCCTGTCCTACGTCAGGAGCGGGGACTGGGGACAGCGGATGGCGGAGGAAGAGGGATGGGCACGCCTCACTTAGTCTGACAAAGACGGACAGTGGATTTAAGAGCAGAAATAGCTTCTGAATCTCCAGTCAACTTCTTTCTCCATCCTTTGCTTTTTGCAGACGAACGATGTGAGAGGATGGAGAGTAGAATAGTTTGCAGAGCCTGTGGAGTGAACAAAGGTGGGCCACTTTCCTATCTCACGCTCACTCGCTTTGTCAGGGCAGGGCTAGCTTGCAACATCACCCGTGACAGGTCACAGTTTGGTCTAAGGCTTGTCAGAACTATTTCGGCCTTAATATCCGCTTACAGCTTTTTCCCGAAAGCATCGTGAAGGGTTCCTTGGAAAAGACGGTTGCCTGCTACACAGCTGACTGAACGCTGACATTAGCTTACGTCGCCTGACTTGCGCTTAGCTTATGCAGCCTCAGCTTACGCAGCCCAGCTTACGCAGCCTGACTCACGCAGCCTAGCCTGCGCAGCTGGACTTAAGTAGCCTAGCTGACGCAGCCACATTTACACAGCCTAGCTCACGCAGCCTAGCTCACGCAGCCTAGCTTACGCAGCCTAACTCACGCAGCCTTCTCGCTGTGGCGCCGTGCGCATTCTTAGCATCGCCGACGAACCCTCTGCGGGGACTCAAAAGTTTGCCTCGTGGCTTGCCTCGGGTTCCTGGCAGCAACTTGCAGCGCCAAACAGTGCGAAAGTAGCACGATCGCAACTTTTCAGTGCGAAAGTCGCGAAGTCCACTTTCGCAGCTGGGGCTTGAAAATCTTTTTTTAGTGCGAAAGCCACTTTCGCAGCTGGGGCTTGAAAATCGCATTTTCTTCAGTACGAAAGTAGTCTACTTTCGTAGCCGGGGCTTGAAAATCACTTTTAAGTACGAAAGTACGCGAAGTCAGCTTTGGCAGCTGGGGCTCGTAACTTCAAGTGCGCAGTAGTATGCGAAGTGCTAAGAATCTCCGGGCCACAGGCCAAAATCCCAAGGGCAGGTTCTGAGGGTCACCCTGTTCTCTTCCCCTCCTTAAAGGTCCCTCGAACCTTTGCGGGGATGTTGTTGTGTGAACAGCCGACTCATGCATATGGATGCTTTGGCTCAAGTTCTTGATAAGTGGTTCAAGACAAATATCCAACGGAAAGCTGTAAAGATTCAGGGGGACTCTGCTCCAAGACAAATATCCAACGGAAAGCTGTAAAGATTCAGGGGGACTCTGCTCCACTGTCTCAGTTGTTTGTGAGACAACGCAGGCCATTTTATCCTTACCCATTTTATCCTTACACCCCCTATTTACACCGACCCCTACTACACGACTCCATTGTCGAGGGTAGTGGTCTCACCCCACGGGATTCGAACCCCAACTGCCTTGTCATTGACTACGTGGTTGATTCGCCTCCTGGCAGGTTATCAGCCGTAAGCTTACAATTGGTCCCAGCGGTGGACTGCAACTGCGGTACAATACAACCTTTTGAAATCGTATTTACAGCCGTGCAATGGATTCTTCCGGAAGCCCAGGAACTGCAACCTTTCGAAATGACAGTTCCAGCGGTTCCACAGGTATGTTTGCTGTGCCGGCAATCGCGGACTCACAAAGTGCAAGTTCTGGTATTAGCCCCGACCAATCACATTCATCCTGGAAAGAATTTGGTCATGCTGTGTGGTCCAGGGACAGAGAAAAGAAGAAATCGTCATCAGCTTCGTTATCGACACCAAGAAGGAGCGTAAAGGCGTCATGAGTCCTGCGAAAAAGGAGAAAGGGCCAGAACAAGACCCTCAGACAGGAAGTGGAAGACGCTACGCGCAATTTGGCTACGCTACAGGAGTCAGATGAACGGGACGACCATGGCAATGTCACGCGCATTCAGGAACGCCCATATCCTCAAAAGATCCGACGAACAACTTCGAGAAGCTGCTCAACACATTGACATTCAACGTGGGAAGACACAACTATCCGAAGATCAAGCGCAACATTTTGTGAGGATCTACGGAGAGTATCAAGAAGCAGCCCGACACAAAGTCCTCGTGTACGAGAAGCGACACCAAGAGATGGTCGCAACCGTTGATCTACTTGAACATCGAATCAGATGCGAGGAGGAAAGCGCATTGGTTAGCAAAAACAAAGCTGAGCAAGAGAGGAGAAGCGTTTCTTCTGAAATTGCACAGTATCAATCGATGATCAGCTCCTATCAGGTGAAGATCACTATGGACTTGCAGAACAAGGAGAACACTATTCGTGGTTTGCGTGAGAGATTGGAGAGCAAAGTAGAGTCACAAAGTGCATTGGTGAGCAAAGCAAACGACGCCATCAGGCACGCCGAACAAGAAGCCCACTGCGCACGGGTTGCCGTGAGCGAACGGGATGAGATGTATCTGATCGGTCAGCGCGCAGTGCAGGAACGTGACGCAAAGATGAATGAGGAGATCAAGATTGCAAGAGATCGAGCTCAAAAAGGAAGTGCGTCACACGAACGCGCCACGCTGAGGGATCGACGTGACTCGCGAACTCGCTGCATCAAGGCAAAAGGACAGCGATGCGCAATCCGACTACCTCAATCAGATCGCTGCAATGGCTGAAGAGATTGAAGAGACACGGCGCAAGCTCAAGATCCAAGAGAGCTTTGTTTTTCAGCTGGCAGAGACGAACAAGGAGCTCGAGAGTGAGAACGCCACTCAAAGCATCATTGTGGCGGACTCCAATGATCGTGGACGAGCTCTACTGAGGGATGATTCTGTTATTCGAAGACCCGTGATACCACAAATGGGCCTCAACAACAAGGCCAGGTAGTGCTCTATCAGGCTACTGTGGCAGCATCTAGTTCTAATGTACAGGCGCCCAATGTTCCAAAGTTGATTACAGCCTCGGACCGGGTTCTGTGTTGTTTCCTGTTTACCAAGATCCAATGATACAGGCTCATATCGACCAACTCCATGAAGCAGTAGGATCTATTCCAAATATCACATTTGGTTCAGCCGGCAATAATGGAGGTGGTGGTGGTCACGGAGATGGCGGTCCACCTGCTGGTCTCGGTTATCACAATACAGATGGAATGCGGGGGGTCTAGGAACACGTGTCCCAGCCGCAGCAGGACGACCAAATCCACCTGATCCACCTGATGACGATGATGATGGAGACGAGGACGACGAAGAAGAACCGTCCGATGACGATGATGATGACCGTCGTCGCAACGTACCTCCATGGCCGAAGATCACGAAGCTGGACGGCTGGAAGATGGCACTCGCCATGAACGTCACCAGCGCTTCAGCAGATCCTGATATCGAAGTATGGATGTCATGGTTGGCATGTGCTTTCGTGGTAAATCCTGACCTTGATTTCTTAGCCGATTCGCGGGGCGCACGGTTCGCAATGATGGATATATCAAGCTGGCCCTATCGCTCCAGACGATGCTCAGAAGCGCGCCTGATGATGCCAAGGACGTGGCGCACGATATTCAGCTGCACTCCGAACGACGCCAAAGAGAAAACAGATTGATCAAGGGAAGAGAGATCGTCGCTATCATATTGCAATCTTTCAGATCAAGTGACGATCAGATATGGTTTTCACCATCGAGCATTTGATCAGACTGGAATACCCCGAAAACAAGAACATGTCCGTGTTGCACAACAAATGGTATGATATCTTGCTCAACCTGAGGAAGGAGGATACACCCAGGGAAATCACGCTACGGGATATCCTATATCACAAGATCAAAGGAAGCAGGAAGCTGGAATTTGGTCTTAATACCTATGTGCGGTTACCAGATGCACATCCCGAAAAGACCTACCGTTTCCTTTTGGGATTGATTGATCAACAACTTCGGACTGATCGCGAGGACTACGTCTACGACATGAAGGAGAAGTCGGTCAAGAACTTGCTGTGCGGCAACAAGAATGCGGCACCAGCAGAAAAGAAGAAAGGAAAGGGAAAAGGAGGGGGTTCTGGGAAGGAAGCCGATCATGATGATGGAAACGCAGCAGCACCAGTGCTACCCAAAGCCAAAGCGAAAGACCACGACAAGAAGGGCAAAAGCCCTGAAGCGAAGAAGGAATGGCCATGTGTTTTGCATTACACGAAGGAAGGAGGATGTCTTAAAGGCAAAGATTGTCCATTTTCCCACAACCCCAAGCACAAGCACAAATTGGACAATGAGAAAGGCAAGGGCAAAGGCGGCGGCAAAGCACCAAGGACTCCTTCACCTAATGCAAATACAAACACGCAGAACCAGCAAACCCCAAGGCATCCGCTCCAGCGCCTAACGCCAAACAACAGGCAAAGGCGCAAGCCAAGCCCAAAGCAGCAGCTCCAGCAATTGTGAGAAAGGTTCACATCGCAATGCCCGCTATCACTGTCACGAGGGCCGCGACTTCGGAAGCCAAAAAGAGCGACAAGCACGCTGAGGAGAGTGAAGCCGAGGTCGAGACCATGTATCACGATCGTGATGCAGAAGACGCCATGAGTGAATCTTCGCGGTGGTCAGGTGAGTGAGATACCCGAGAAGTACGTATGGTTCCAAGACATCCTTGACAATGACGTGAGCGAAGAGGTGGAATACCTGAAAAACGAGGACGAACAGTGGCGGAAAAATTCGATGTGGCACAAGGGATTTTATGAGGACATGTCCCAAACATCCACGAAACCGATCGATGCCAAGACGTTCAAGACATACGATCATCGACGGCACCTTGCATATAGTCACAAGAAAGCACTCATCAGAGCTGAGATTATGAGCGAGGCGGCCCATGACATATATCGTACTCACAAGACGCCAATGAACAAGGAGCGAACCTTCACTTTCGAATATGACAAGGAGGATGACGAGATTACGGAGGGAGTCGTGCAATGGAAAAGAAAGCACGGACAACCTATCAGTCTATTTGCCCTGTCTGCGAACCAATGCAAGGGAGTACAATGGCTGACGGACACAGGGTGTGGTCATGATTTGATCCTCCCTCGGTGTTGGCATTAATTCAGGACAAGGACGAGATTGTCTTCCGAACGGCAAATGGTACTACATCCACTTCGGACTCTATCAAGTACTACGTGAATGAGCTGAAGGAAACAGTCCAACGCTTTGTTCTGGATGAGATGCCGACGGTGTTATCTATTGGTCGACGATGCATGAAGATGGGATATTCTTTTCACTGGATTTGTGGGAAGTTGCCGTTCATGATAACGCCTGAGAAGGAGATGGTTCATCTACACGTCAAGGATGATATTTCCTATTTGGTTGGAGATCGAAATGCGAGGAGCGATCGTCATCGACCCGTATCTGAAGACATCATGGAGCACATGAAAATGCTCAAAGAAGTCATCGGGATTGGACAGGACGGTGATAAAGCAGAAGAAGACGAGGAAGTCGAAGAACCCCAACATGCGCTTGCCGGGGAGGAGGATGGCGTCGAAGCCGTGTTTCGGCCGCCTGGTGGAGCGGGACCCGCGTCGCCTAGGGTCGAAGAACCTGGTGAAGAGGCTCGTGGATGTGGGCCCGAGCGGGTGAAGACGAAGCTGAGGGTGAAGATGATGATGCAGATCCCGAAGCAGGCGCAGAAGTCGACATCTACGAAGGTGCATCCATCAAGAAGAGAATTGGTACGTTGAAGAACGATGCCAATACATTGACACATTTGCTAACGCACAGGCATCGAAACCCATTCTGCGAATCATGCGTGAAAGGTATTTCAACGTGAAGTCAAGACGTTCGGTGACTTGATCACTTTCGACCTGGTTGAAGCCGCAGGAGATGCCGAGAACAATGACAAGTACGTCATGATCATTCGAGACATATACACTGGCATCATCATGGGCTATCCAATTGGTCGCAAAAATGCCGTCACAGTGATCAACAGCATAAAGCATTTGGCTGGCAGACGGAAGGTCAAGCAAGTCTACTCGGACGATGCGCCGGAGTTCATCAACGCGTGTTCTGAACTGAAGATACCTCATGATTTATCGCTTCCGGGCAAGAAGCAGAACAATTCGCTTGCCGAACGCACGAACCAGTTCATTGTGGATCAAACGGCTGCATGTCATGTTCATGCTGGGCTTCCAACATGCTATTGGATATACGCAATCACTGCATTGTGCCACTTGATGAACGTCGAAGAGATCAACGGTTCGAGCGCGTGGTTTCGACTACGTGGAGAGCATTTCAAGGGTGAGAAGATCCCATTTGGCGCGTTGGTTGAGTTCAAACCAAGCGATGCGAGAGGTGACGAGAGAGAGAAGTTCGAACCGAAAGGGGAAACTGGTATCTTTGCTGGTTACAGCCTGAGTTCGTCTGCAAATATCGAGCCTGGACTCTCACAAGCTTCGCCGGCGCCGACCTTTCCATAAGGAAGGCGAAAATTCCACCTCGACTATCAGACCCAGACGATCGTGTTGAAGATACCAATATCTTTTCAGGCTCAAGAGAAGTACAAGAAAAGGAATGAAACTCTTGAAGGTGTTGAGGAGATCAGAGGGGAAGATGATAGAGGCGTTCATCTAGGATGAGGACCCCGATCCCACTCTCTTGCAGGATATAGATCAGGGACAACTCGATGAGATCGAGGTGATCGCTGGGATCATGCACGATGAGAAGGGTGAGGACGTCGAAGTCGTCGAGCCGGGGAGTACGGAAGACAAAGACGCTGTTGATGATGTCGCTGACCTACCCCATGTATCAACAGGGAAAGCAAAAGATGGTATCGTTTACAGGAACGATCTCGGCAAAACGGTCAAGCTTGATGTTTGTGGGAGACCCTATCCAGTCGGTGCAGATGGAACGATGAAGACAATACGACTGGCAGGATTCACACCTGAAGAATGGGCAACATTACAGAATCGATGAGGAAGGCATGATTCATCCAAAGAAGAAGGATGGCACTGGCAGCTCGAAGGACGCCACACCTGCAGAAAGTACAAAGGTCAACGCTCCGAGCGCGAAAAGGATAAACGCAATGCTCAAAGAACGATGGGGTGGTGATCAGTGGATGTACAACTGGGGCATACGGAAGAATACAAACAAGGTCAGGAACCCGGTTGAGGGAAAGTTCTTGGCGCACCTGGATTGGATGAGGATTATTGTCAATGGGTCAGATTATGCATGGGCCCCAAGCGTCTTCAAGATCTTGGTGCAAGCAATGTGATGTTGGACATGGAAGTTTACTTCAAGGGAAGGTCTTGCGTCTATCCCAAAGAATGACCATGATTCCATGATGGGGGACTGTCGGAGAACATTGATGATTCTTGTTCAGAAAGCAACATGACGGGAGGAAATGTATCCGAATGTACGGATGAACTGGCATACCTGTATGAGTGGGAAAACATGGCAGCGCGTGATTTGGGTTTACGAACCTGCGCGGCGTCGCAATGGTGGATTGCCCTAAGGGCGATTATCCCAAGATGCTTGTGTTCCGGCCGAAGAACATCATCGTGAGAAAGTCGTCAAGGTGGCCAAGTTCATCAATGCAATGGTGTCACGACCCGTTGGCAGGGCCGAGATGCTTAGCAACACCAAGGCAATGGACTCCATGAAAAAGGAATGGAAAGGTCTCATTGATCAAGGAGTATTCGATCTATCTGTAATCCGTGAGTACTATGATGTCGCTCGCGAGGCAAAACAGAAGAGCGAAGAAGTACACATGGCCAGGGCGCATGGTATTATTATAGTTGAGAAGCATTCCCAGCTGGACCCACGCAGAGAATACAAAGGTCGTGGGGTGGTGCTTGGGAACCAGATTAGGAACCAGACGTCGGACGCGGCATTGTTTCAAGATCTGGGAATTCTCCTGCAACTTTCGAAGCTTCCAGATGAGCCGATTTTTTGGGTTGCCTTGATGTGCAGATGGCTGATGCGGTGCAGGCATATATCCAAGCCACACTACGGGGTACGCCTTGTTGGATCGAGCTTCCATCTGAAGCCATTGCTGAGGATGACAAAGAACGATGGAATCAGTTAAAAAAGACCTGTGGTTCGTTTGGTGAAGGCTTTGCACGGTCATCCTGATTCTGGCACATTTTGGGAAGAGCACTGCGATGAGTCGGTGCGTGCAATGGGTTTTCAGCCGCTTGGTGAAGAATGGCTTTCTGTCTATACCCATCCTGAACTACAATTAGTTCTCGTGGTCTATGTGGACGACTTTAAGATGGCTGGTCCCAAGAGCAACCTCAAAAAGGGTTGGGAGCTGCTTTGTGAGAAGCTGCTTATTGAGCCGGAAACCGGCCTGGATGTACCTGGTCTATGAGGTCACGGACCGCATGGCTGCTGACATCTATACCAAAGCTTTCAGTGATTCCAGAAAGTGGAAACAGGCGTGTGTGCAGATTGGATTGCTTGAGCTGGAAATGTTGACCGACCCGGAAACCCTCAAGATGGTCACATCTTCTTTTGACCCCATCAAGGGAACGTGCCGATTATGCCTCCCAATCTTTGGTGGCAAGGGTTATCATCAAAGGAAGGACATCATAAAATGGTTTCTGTGCAGTGGATCATGGGAGAAAGTTGAGGATCGTGTTGAACCCGCTTTGCAATGGGAGCGCATCGACAAATACGTCGAGCGTGCGGTATGGCAGTTCCATCCGGTGCAGCCTGCTGCACCCGCAGCCAAGGTTATCCAGCCTAGACAACACTTCGGACGGGATGATTCTTTTCAACTTTTCATTCAGGAAGTCGATGGCCAAGACATCCTGGATACGCCTCTCAATTCCCTACCTGCACGTGTTCTACGGTGTTTCAAGGTTGGTGTTTCAAGGTTATGATGCGTCGCATGCATGCTCACCACCGTGAACAGGACAATCATCGCTTCTTTGTCCCACACAGGATTGCAGTTCGCAACCATTTGCAACCTGCTGGTCCCAATGCAAATATCACTTTTCGTTTTGTAAATCTGCTTGGCTTGCCTGGCTATGCCTATGTACCTGGTTTGGCTACTGGCACAGAGGTCACCCTCGTGGCACTGGACCCCAACAAACCCACGGTTGTCATGGCGTGTTCCGAATTGCACAACTGGTTTACCGCGCTTGCGCAACGCTGGCACGCACAGGTTGTTACGAACACGCTTGAGAATGACCTGCTATCCCAGCACGGGGAGAACCTCCAAGCACGCCATCACCAAAACGTTCTTTTTGCTGGGCCCTGCACGGTGGGCGAGATTGAACATAACTTGAGGACCAACAACGAGCAAACTCATTCAAAACAAACAGCTTGAATTTTGGAAGCTGTTCAAAGTGTTTTCCCAGTTGAAGCGGCATGCCGAATCCAAGAAAGCCGCCATACTGTTTGAGCTTCCCAAAAGCTGTGAGTACTGGAATGACGAGAGGTTGAAGAAGCAGATCAAGCTTGGAGAGTCGCATGAATTTGACGGGTGTAGATACGGCTTGAAGCAAAGGTATGCGATTCGGAAACCCTGGCGCGTCATTTCTTGGAACTTTGACCTGGGGGAATCCCTTTCTAAGAAGTGCAATGGCAACCATAGTCATGGACCTTGCGCTGGTAGGGAAACCAAGGATACCCAACTGTACACTTCACTAATTGTCAATATTTTTTTCTGCGACGTTTTGCTGCTCGAGCCAAATGTTCGCGACATCATGGAGTGAGCCTGGCCTCGCCTTGCATATTCAAAGGTTTCGCCGAGAAACTGCGGTGAGAGATCTACTACCTCCACATCGCCATCTACAATTCGTACCCACTGCGGCTTCATTTCTGCTATCAGTCGAGGGGAACAGGGTGAGTGTTGGTTGCAGATCACTCCCGGACTACCTGTTGAAGGGTGGTGGTCGTGCGCCCCACCTGGATCAGGGAACTCTGGTGTGATTGGATCATTTCTGCAGTGGTGCTTTTGCATATTCCTGTGTCTACGACTTTGCTGGATCGCGGAGCTGTACATCTTCAAGATGGGGGATGATTCCATCAACTCGGAAGAGTACTTATTCGTTTCTCCATCGAAGGCTAGACACGGGGCTTTCTATTGTGCATCACTGGTTGTGTGGCGGGGCTGCGAGTAGGTAGACCCCTCCCAAGGATCGACGAAGACTGCTGGAGGTGATTGCAGCGAGATGGATTGCGGAAGCTGGTGTGCCTGCGTTGTACGCTACATCTGCGTACTTCTCCATGAAGACCACAAAAGTCCCGAAGGGCGCCGGATACTCAGTGTCGTGGTGCAGCGAGTTCGTGAAGGTCATCATGAACCAGCTCTCCCAGCAGTTCTGCGGAAAAGGGAGAAGACTGACGCAGATGCTCGCCGTCGTAGCCTCTAAAATTTTGTGAATTGTGAAGGTCATCATCAACATATGGGAGTTGATGACCGCGCTCACGAAGGACATTGATGGGCAGCCTGGTGCCAACGTTGTCAGGGAGGACCAGACCGTCGGTGATGTGCACCAGTACTTCCACGAGCGCCATGGGCCAGCACGAATGCATGCAGAAAGCACGTCAACGGCACTTTGGCTGGAGAAGAGCGAGAAGAGATTTATTACATTTCGGGATGCGTATTGGGTTCAGACCTATTGTACTCCGAAAGCAAGGGTATGCACTGTGGTAAACGGCGTCCTGGACAAGGATGAAGTCCAAAGCAACCATGAATGCGTGCAGAGCACCGAGAACTGCTCACCCTCTCCGCCAAGTACGTGGCGTTCGCGGCCAGACGCGACCCCGCACGACCAAGAACATCTTAGAATTGACGATCACTGGGAAAATCAAACAGTTGCCCATTATCCCCGATGCTCTCATTACTGCATCTATTGCAATAAGATGTGATCTATTCCTACATGCAAGGCTCAGGCAGATCTTCGGGGGAAACGATCGTGAGAGAAAGGAGTACATTGGTGGCGACATGACTATTGTCAGGGAAGTTGACGCCCAGCTCAACGACCTCAACAAGGCATTCCCTGTCATGGCAAAAGCGTGGGAATCGAAGCTCCCGGCCATCAATATGTACGCCGTATCTGTTGCACCGCGTGGCGAGGATCGTGCCAAGGAAACCGCAAACCGCCTATTGTGGGAATCATTCATAGATAGTGATTCAGGACAACCAAGCCGCAACAACTTGCTGTACTCCAAGGATGATACCAAGAAATTCATCGACATCTTCGACGAGATTTTCGGCGAAGAGGAGACACCAGCATGGTGGAGGATTTCAGGGAAAGCGCGCGTTGCCCCAAAGTCCAAGGCGATGCCGGAGTCCAGTGCCGGTAGCGAGCAGCAGGGTGTTCCACCAAGCGCGAGCTCCAGCAGTGACACCACTGGTCGTGCACCGTGGTGGGCTTCTTACCAACCGACACGGAAAGAACGTGATGATGGATCGGTAGTCAACCAGACCATCCAAGCTATCCTGGAGATTTCCGCAAAAGGGGAAGACGACCGACGGGCCATGCCGGAAAGGCATGACGCAAATGAATCGTTCACCATCGTCGAACAATGCACTGCTTTCAGCAACCTCAACATCGGGGTTAGCTTTGTTGCGCGCAGGAAATCCGGAGTCGTCATGCCCACTACGAAGTTTGGACCAGAAGTCAAAGCGGATAAAAAAAGCATTCCTACTGGGAAAGGAATTTGCGGCATTTGGTGACAACTTGCTCATTTTCGATGAGAGGAGAAGAGCTGACCGAATCATCAATGCCTACCTTAACAAGCCCAACCTCGCCTGGCTCCAACTTTATGCATACATCTGCGCGAAGACAGGATGTCTTTATTCGGCAAAGCTACCCGGAGCGACCGCGTTGAAGGCTCTCATTGACGGTCATGACAATCCCGACACGGCCAATCCTGGAGTTTCGAAAATCATCAAGAGGTACAACGATGAGGGAGGTACTGAACTCACCTGCCAGCAATTGTGCGACAGCACTGGGGATTCCAAGCTTTTCTATGTGTTGCAAAAGAAGCTGATCGTCGAGATGATCATGGATGTGCTTTCGCTTGACGCACAGACAGTTACCGACCTGGAGTACGCATGTGAGGGCTCAGGGCGCAACGGGCGGTAATGCCCGCTATCGCTACAAGCCGGACTTCACTGCTCACTTCAACAAGCAGAAGATGTATCATGAAGAGCAGCGGAGAGAAGGTAAGGCGATTGGCAGGATCTTCTGGAGGGCCTGCTGGCGCGGCCTCACTGGAGGATCCCACCCTTGTCCATTCGGTCACCCTCGATGACCACACCGCGGTACAGGCAACAGCTGCTGCAATGGGCGTGAACATCAATGACCCGACCAACGTGGACCAGCGGTTGGCCACCTCAGTGACCACGACTAAGGAGGTCATGCATATTTTGCGCAGCTACCACAAGTCTGCAATCCGACCAGAACTCTACAACGTGGCCCTTCAGCTCGAGACGGCGCTGCGGACCCTTGACGATGTGCAGTGCCAACCGGGCGCAGCAGCGCCATCAGTGCGGCCTGCAGGTGTTGCTGTCAGGCTGACCAACGGGGCTGAAACCGGAAGGGCATTTACATGATTACGTGGATGTTGTCACAAGTCCCGGAGATTACCAGGTTTCTACAGAACAGAGGATTCTTGAACGACCAGACCGCCTCCTCAACGTGTTCTCCACCGAGCCCGTGACCATACCGCAAAAGGATGGTCAACGACGACAATGGTGACATTTCATGACGCGTTTTTCTGGACAGTCAGGAACTCCCCTGTACACCAACGAGAACACACCGCACCATGGAGCCCACATCAAGGCATCGCCGTGCAGCCCGCAATGGCAGAGGAAGCATGAGAGCCCAATCCGGGTGCTCTTGAGTTGCATCAACAGCTACGAGTCCTGGAAGACCACACCGTCCAACCTCTGTGTGCTGTGGAAAACTCTGACTCTGATGGCGCCAGTGGAAACGAGGCAGTTCAAGGACGACCTCAAAGCATCTTAGACTAGCTCGAGGCGGAGGCGTACAGCAAAGCCAGGAAAGAGGCGGCGGGCTCTTCCAAAGGCATTCTCAAAGGAAAGGGGAAAGGCCATTGGACCACACCGCTTATCCACAACTCATATGAGGAGCCGTTTCCTTCAAGCTGGAGGTGCATCAGGTGGACGTGGCGTTTTCTTGGGACGAGTACTGCAATAAGGCCCAGGCTCCTGACCAAAAGGTTGGCGACTACAAGGCCTGCACGTACCAAGGCAAGCCGCTGGCTGTGTCCAACCAAAACGCCAGCGCTGCGACTGATGTACAGATGTCCTCTTTTGCGGGCGCATCCTGAAGCCCTGGCCGTCGAACGGCTACAAAGCCCCAGTCCCGACCACAACGCCGAGCCTTCCCTGATGGTCGGGTAAAGGCTTCTTTCGAGGATGGGCGTGGCGCCTTTTGTAAAGCTAGCAGCAGACTAGCAACGGCCAGCCAGCCCGGAGGCCACACCGCCCAAGGCGACAGTGGCAGCGACAGTCTTTTTTTCTGGCCCAGGGGGAAGTGGAAATTTTGGGTTTGATAGGCTCCTTCAGGTTTCCCGGAACAAGGTAATGCACTGCAAGTATGGTAACGCAGCGCCCATCAGTACCTCCTACCCAGCAACCACCCCCCAACCCGACCAGGAATCCCGAAGAGGACCCCACGTACTTTCCCTTGCGAACCTAATTGCTGAACCCAAGCCCAAGCCACAGCTAAAGCTTGAAGCCCTGATCCCGTCCCCAAACCAGATCTGGAGCCTAGCCTTTTACAGCTCTACACCCCAAAAAGCCGAAACTAACCCGTTACCTTCCCTGGCCCCGCGTCAGACCATACCGCATTTATTGGGCGCCGCCCCGACGCCGACCCGGAGATCGCGCGCCGGGCGCCGCATCGCAGTGAGAACCTCCCAAGGAGACACAATTTTTCTTAAGCGGGCAAAGCCCTCAAGAGGACCACGCCGCAACCACAACAGGAATTTAGGAATTCACAATCATTCAAACAAAAGCCAACTGCCGCCTACAAGACACACGCCGGAGGCCGCAAGGCCAAACGAAGAGCAGCGCCCCAACAGGAAGGAGCCCAACGCGCCATCCCGGTCCTCTGTCAAACGGGCTCACCGTCGAAGGGAGTACCGCCGATGGAGACGGATATGCAAACAAAAGCAGCGGCTGGGCGCCGCGATTTCTGGACCGCCTGCAATATCCTTGGTATCAAGGCAGAGCAGTTCAGAGGCATCAATCACCAGAAGGACACCGCCTTCGTATGTGATACGACTTTCCGATGGCCTCAATTGCGACTACATGACCTTCTACCGAACAGATGTGCTCATCGGACGCAAGTTCTTGAAAGTTGATCTTGCTGCCATGATTTGCGTGCAAGGCGTCAAAGAGGTTGATACTCCTCTTATCCAATGGTGCCATTATCGCAATGTACATCTGCCCTCGCGCTACATCGAGAAGATCAATCGGACCGAGGAGAGACCACACTCTCTGCTAGAAAGGTTCCGGTGATCGTGGTACTCATCGTGCATGGTACCATGATCATCCCAAAAGTATTTGCATGAGACTTGCAATTGTCACCACAGAACATTTTCATGTTTCCGTACAGTATCGTCATCGGCGACTACTATTCTGGAGATGCCAGGTATTTGGTGGTCAATGATTATTCGATGCTACAAATTCGTATTGGTTACAAATTGGTGGTGGACTATTCTCGTCATGGATGTTCGTTTTCTGCAGACTTTTCTGGATCTGTATCAATACCAGTGAGAAAAGCCGTGCGTCCATGCATGTCGGCATGTGTTTGTGGCCCGGGATGAACCCGAGCCCAGGATGGGGGATGCTAAGAATCTCCGGGCCACAGGCCAAAATCCCAAGGGCAGGTTCTGAGGGTCACCCTGTTCTCTTCCCTCCTTTAAGGTCCCTCGAGCCTTTGCGGGGATGTTGTTGTGTGAACAGCCGACTCATGCATATGGATGCTTTGGCTCAAGTTCTTGATAGGTGGTTCAAGACAAATATCCAAAGGAAAGCTGTAAAGAGGCAAAAGGACTGTACTACACGACTCCATTGTCGAGGGTAGTGGTCACCCCACGGGATTCGAGCCCCAACTGCCTTGTCATTGACTACGTGGTTGTTTCGCCTCCTGGCACGAAGTCTACTTTCGCAGCTTTTGCGAATCGGTCGCTGCTCTGCACGCACGGGTTTGAGCGCAGCTTGATCATTTCGCATGGCGTTGAACACGCAGCAGCGCAGCGCTGTGCATAGTTAGCCCTGCGGCCTCTGCGCAGTTTTGCTTTTCACGTGGAACAAAAGCTGCTATGAAGCTGCCGCTTGCTGACTGACACTTTGCGCAACATGTCTTGCAGAGCCTTTCTCATACTCGCTTTCGGGAAAATCGGTGTCTGGTTTCTGGAAAAGTGCCTTGAATAAGCCACATTGACAAGGATCTCATTCAGCGTCTAATCAGAAAAAATCACGCTCTTACGCATATTTGAAGTAGCTTAAGCTTCATAGCCTTTCTGGGGGGTGCACGGTCATAGCAATGGTTGCACTTGCAGGAAAAATAGGTTTGACGGGAAGATGGTCATCACTCCCTGCGCAACGACCCTCATCGCATGACGTGTCTGAACTTCTCCTCCATCTGACCACGCATGGTAGACGATTTGATCGCCCCGCAAATTAGTCAAGCCGAAGCAAATTGAGCCAAGTGTAGGACCGCCCCGCAGCAGATGTGTCAGCGATGCCACTTGGCAGAGTGAGTGTTTTCATTACTTTGCTTGACATATTTGGCGGAACACGTTGGCAATAACGTTCGGTTTTGCTATGTGTTTGGTTTTGGTCGCGGGCCAAGAAAGGGACGTCGTTTATGGGGCGGGTGGTTAAGTTGGGTCTGCCGGTTGCTTGAGGAAGTTCTCTTCCGACGCTGCTGGCCCGGCGCGTTTTCCGGGCGAGTGCTCAATGGTTCTATCAGATTTGCCAATCTGTGTGGGTGCCTTGATCAAGCAGTATTGCCTGGATGTGCAAATGTATGAAGAACATTGGTGATATGTTGGAGTTTATCAAAGGTTTGTAAGGACCTGGAACCTAGATCACCATAAGATGGGTTTGTACGAGACAATCTGGAAGACCTCGCCTGGCAGGTTGGGTCGACAACGTCGTGCGTTCGACCCACTTCGCGGGCGGGCCTGTTGTCTGTCGGCCCGAACGCGTAGCAGAAGGGTTCCCGTTTAGAGGTCGGGGTCTGGGGTCAGGATGTGACCAGAAGGCGTTGATTTACGTCCTCAATGGTCCGCAAGCGTCCGCAAGCGTCTGTATGTGTCCGCAAGTGTCGCGGTCGCAGCTCCAGTGGGGAAACCGATGCCATTTAGATGACTTGAAGCGTGTCATTTTTTGTGCCCCTGTGCGGGAATCGTAGCTCTTAGCGTGTCAGACGTGGTTTTGCTGCGCAGGCGCAGTGTTTTGGAAGGCTGCTTGTTCTCCTTGCCCGTTTTCGGTGGCCCTGTCGTACAATCGGCTCGTTTTGGCGAGCTTGAAACATGTCAAAATTGATCGAAATCATTCTGCGCCGCAGTCCCGTGCTAGTTTTGGATGCGTGTCGTAAACGTGTCAAAGTTGGATTTCGTGGCAGGTCCAGCAGTTTGGATGATTTTGAGTTCGTGGCAAGCCTACTTTGTGTGACAGGCGCAACACTTTCGAACGTTTTGGTTGAATTTGTAGCGCTTTGGAGCTTTTCGTGCAAATTTCGTGGGACACAGTACATTGGCGCCTGGGTGTAGATTTCGTGGCAGGCACGTCACTTTGACTCAGCAAGATCGCTCTCGCTGTAGTGCGGTGCACATTTCGAGCGCGCAAAGTGAACTCTCTGCGCACTTTGGGTGGGTCGAGTCTCTCTTGCTTTGGCGCGGTGCGCATTTGGAGACAGAAGTGTTGTTCAAAAGTGCAGAAGTGTCCATTAGAAGTGTCGTTCAGAAGTGTTGTTCAGAAGTGTCGGTCAAAAGCGTCGCTCAGAAGTGTCGGACAGAAGTGTCAACAGAAGTGTTACTCGGAAGTGTCGATCAGAAGTGTTGCTCAGAGTGTCGATCAAAAGTGTCGAACAGAAGTGTTGCTCAGAAGTGTTGCTCAGACGTGTCCCTCAGAAATGTTGTCAGAAGTGTTGATCAGAAGTGTTGCTCAGAACTAGAACTGTCGATCAGATCAGAAGTGTGGATCAGACGTGTTGCTCAGAAGTGTCAATCAGAAGTGTCAGTCAAAAGTGTTGCTCAGAAGTGCCGGTTTCGATTGGAAGTGTTGCTTGGAAGTGTTGCTCAGAAGTTTCGAGCAGAAGTGTGCTCAAAAAGTGTTGCTCAGGGGTATCGCTCATTGCTCAGAGGCGTCGCTCAGAAGTGTCGCTCAGGAGCGTCGCTCATGTCGCTGAGATATAGAACTGTTGCTCGAACTGTCCTCAGGAGTGCCGCTCAGCAGTGTTGCTGATGTGTGTGTGTGTGGCTCAGACGTGTTTGGAAGTGTCGCTCAAAAGAGTCGCTTACATTTGTGTGGACGTGTGTGCTCAGAAGTCTTGCTCGGAAGCGCTGATCAGAAGCATCGGTCAGAAGTGTTGCTCAGAACTGTCGATCAGAGGTGTCGGTCAGGAGTGTCGATCAGCAGTGTCGAAGCAGCAGTGTTGCTCAAAAGTGTTGCTTGGAGGTGTCGGTCGGAAGTGCTGCTCAGCAGTGTGGATCAGAAGTGTTGACCAGAAGTGTCGATCAGAAGTGTCGATGGGCAGCGCGCGTCAGAAGTGTTGATCAGAAGTGTTGCCCCTCAAAAGTGTTGCGCAGAAGTGTCGCTCTGAAGTATCGATCAGAAGCGCGGACTAGAAGTCAGAAGTGTTGCGCAGGACTGTCGATCGTGGTGTCGGTCAGAGGTGTCGATCAGCAGTGTCGAACTAGCAGTGTTACTCGGAAATCGCAGCTCCAGATTGAAAATCGTAACTTTGTAGCAACAATTGGAGCAAAGTGCAGTTTTACAAGCTGAAAAACATAGTTTGCGCACTTGGCTTGGTGTTTGGGCCGGCCTGCGTGCAGGCGATGCAGGCGATGCAGGCAATGCTGAGGAGGAGCTTGGGGTGCAACGAAGCACGTCAGCGGTGTACCCTACGGACATATCCCTCGCCCTTCGGGCTCGAAGACACACAGCGCAGCTTGATTTTCTTGGGTTTGCGCAAAGTGATGTGCATTCGGGTTCGTGGGCTCTGTCTTGTTTTTTTGGGGCATTGAGCAGGCGGGCAGCCCTATTTTCTTGAGTTTTGGGGTGCGGGTCACCCTAAAATATTTTTCCCATCCCCTCCCGTGCGCTAGACTGGGGTACTCTGGGTCGCTCAGGCATTTACTTGAAGCACTTGAAGCCACTCGAATCCAAACAAATCCATTGGCTGGACTAATGTATGTGATTGAAAACGCTGTCTGTCCTCAGAGACCGATTCCAACTGGCCGCCTCCTGAAAAGAGGGAGCTGGGAGAAAGAGACCTTCGTACCAAGGTGTTTCAGCAATCGCGCCTCAAAGGGCATCCTACTTCAACGAAAGGCGCCCTTTTCGCCCAGTGCAAAAGGCCCTGCTTGCGCAGGCTCTGCTACTCGTGACTTGGCTTGGGTTTCTTTCTGCATCGTGTTTGGATTGCGGGCTTGATGTCTTGAGTCAGCGCAAGCCTTCGACATTGAGTTCTACAACACGCTTGTGCAGATTGTATGCGTTTCTGCGACCTGAGGGAATTTGTGAAAGGGGGTGGGTTGTTTGGGCTTGAGCGATTGGAAGGGGATTTACAATAAGGGATGTTGTCTTGGATGAGCCAGTGTCAGGTAAGTAGGGCTACTTGGATTAATGAATGTCATGGAAGTAGGTGAGAACCGCGGTAACTCACGCAACTTAGACTAAGGTGATCTTCCTCTTGTAATCATGGTCATGCTGGGCCAGACTTCCAAAGCTGTTGTCCGCAGATGCGGTTTGTAGCTCGCGAGCATCCACCTAGATGTACCAAGGAGACTGTTGTGTTGATGCGCATTACTCGCATTGATCGGATGGTGAGCTCCGTGGACATGTTAAAAGCGATTTGGCTCAGTTTGCGCCATCGAGCCGTTTTCCAGACCTTGCGTGCTCGTGTGTTTTGACATATATGAGCCAAGGAGGCAGCAGCAAACAAGCGAGGTGGTTTTCAAGAGAGACCAGAAACAACTAGAACCACGGGTGGTGCGACAGCGTAACGGAAACGGATCAAAGACCAGCAAATCAAGCGGACATGCAGGGTTGCCAGTGGAGTGGTTGCTCAAGAGTTGGTGTTGCGTGCGTGGGTGCGTGCGCGTGAGTGCGTGAGTGCGGATATCTGCAAAGTTTGCCCCATATTGTGACTGATAAGCTTCGGTGTTGCGAGCTCTGCGCACTTGCGCGCGTGCGTGCGCGTGTACTTGCGCGGCAACCTGCAAAGTTTGCCCTGCTGTGAGTGATAAGCTTCGGTGTTGCGAGCTCTCTGCAAGGCTTGCTCTGCGCAAGGCCCAAGTCTTCCGCGCAACGGTGCCCTGCGTGCGCAAGTGCTCTGTGCAAGTTGCGATGCGCAAGCGCTACGTACAAGTGTGCTTGCGGTCAAGTTTCCATGAGCAAGTTCTCCGAGCAAGTTCTTGAGCCGGAGCTGCCGCGGAATAGAGGGGAATCGAACTCGCGACCGCGGGATTGAAAACAGGCGCGCGAACCACGAGACAACTTCCAGAGGCCGTTGCGTGAGCAAGGAAATTGCACGGCGCCACAGCGAGAGCGCTTCGACACGCACGATCTCCGCAGATGGTTCGCCAAGACTAAGACAAATTTGTGCGGGGCCACAGAGAGAGCGCATTGACACGCACGATCTTTGCAGAGGTCGCGCGCGAACCGCAGAAATCGTAAAAAGTCTCCAGTTTTTGCACATCGACCACGCAGAGCGTCGCGCGCGAACCACAAAAATCGTAAAACAAGTGCTCAGTTTTTGCGCGTCGACCACGCCAATCCACGCAGAGAGTCGTGCGCGCAAATCAGAGATTTTAAAATTTTTAATGTCCTCAGTTTTCGCCCATCGACCACGCCAATCCACGCAGAGGGTCGCACGCGCAAGTCGGAAATCTTAAGAAGTCCACAGTTTTTTTGCACCTCGACCACGCCAATTTTCAGGGTGGGTTCGGTCCCACTGCGCCGCCTCAAGAGACTAACCAATTACTTTCGTGTCGGCATGTCTCGTGCAAGTTTGGTTGTGTGATGTTTCGCTGCTGTGTGATACTCATTACTTTCGTGTCGACATGTCTCGTGCAAGTTTGGTTGTGTGATATCTCGTTACTTTCCTGTCGACATGTCGCGAAGTGCAGTGGCCAGTTCCTCTTGGGGAAGAAAATGGCCAGAAACCTGCTGAGCCACGCCAGCAGCGGCAGCCAGCTCTCGCATATTCTTTAAGGACAAGTTGGCAAAACCAACCGCTCCGCTAATGTAGGAGCACCCTGTGCCAGCCGCTGAATGCACAAGGAAAACTCGCAATCAACGCACAGACCGCGGTAGACCCAAGATGCCTTGCTCTTGCATCTCCTTGCATTTATACATGGAAATGCTGCGGCATAAACATGCCATGTCGCAAAAGCATCTAAAACTCTTCATGCGTCAAAGACAAGCAACTCAAGCCGACACGCAGGGATGCCAATGGAGGTGTCGCTCAAGAGTTGTTGCGTGCGTGCGTGCGTGCGTGCGTGCGTGCGTGTGTGCGTGCGTGCGTGCGTGCGTGCGTGCGCGCGCGCGCGCGCGTGAGTGCATGAGCGCGCGCGCGCGTGGTGTGTGTGTGTGTGGGTGTGTGTGTGTGTGCGTTTGTGTGTGGGTGTGGGTGGGTGTGTGTGCGTGTATACGTATGTGTGCGTGTGTGTGTGCTGTTTGCGCGCAACACTCAGCCGCCGCATGTCTCAACTCTTGCCACGGCAAGTCGAAGCAAATAAAGCCGACATGTGTCACACTTGCACGCGTGAGAGCGTGTGTGCTAGCGCGGATTTCTGCAAAGTTTGCCCCTTTTAATTTGTGACTGATAAGCTTCGGTGTGCGTGCATGTGCTAGTGCGGATATCTGCAAAGTTTGCCCTTCTGTGAATGATAAGCTTGGTGTTGCGAGCTCTCTGCAAGGGTTGCTCTGCGCAAGTTTTCGGCCCAAGTCTGCCGCGCAACTTGCTCTGTGTGCGCAAGTGCTCTGTGCAAGTTGCGATACGCAAGCGCTACGCACAAGGGTGCTGCGCAAGCTCATCAAGTTTCCAGGAGCACGTTCTCCGAGCAAGTTCTTGGGCCGGAGCCAGGGGGAAATCGAACCCGCGACCGCGGGGTTGCGAAAGCAGGCGCGCAAACCACGCGACAACTTCCTTAGGCCACTTCGTGAGCAAGAAGTTTGCGCGGCGCCACAGCGAGAATCGTAAAAAGCTCCAGTTGCGCCGATCCACGCAGAATTACACTTGCACGAGACATGTCGACACGAAAGTAACGAGATATCACACAGCCAAATATCACACATCCAAACTTGCACGAGACATCCGAATTAGTCTCTCAGTAGTTAGTCTAATCTCTCAAGGCGGCGCGGTGGGACCGAACCCACCCTGCGAAAATGACACCCTCTGCGGGGATTGGTGTGGTTGAGGTGCGAAAACTGCGACTTCTTACGACTTGCCCTCTGCGGGGATTGGCGTGGCCAATGTGCAAAAACTGTTTTACCATTTGTGCGGTTCGCGCGCGACCCTCTGCGGGGATTGGCGTGGCCAATGTGCAAAAGCGGACTTTTTACGATTTCTGGGGTCCCGCGCGACACTCTCGTTACTTTCGTGTCGACATGTCTTGTGATATCTCGTGCAAGTTGTTCTCGCGCAAGTTGGCTCGTGCAAGTTGGCTCGTGTAAGTTGGCTTGTGCAACTTGGCTCGTGTAAGTTTGGCTGTGTGATAAGGCTGGCGATTTTACCGGAAGAACCCTTCGCAATGCTTTCGCGAAAAACCCTCCTAGGAGGTCCATTTGAGCCGCAAACTGTCTTCTTACGAAAACGTCAGGCGGGGCCCACCCAAACAACCTGGCAGCCGAGGCACGCGCCGCCGGCTCTCAGGCGGGGTTCCCAGCTAGCTCTGCAAACGCGTGCGCGGTTGGCAAGAAGGATTTTTTAAAAAAAATCTGAAGGAAGACAGGAAGACAGGAAGGAAGGGAATCAGGAAGGAAGAGAAAACATCTGAAAGAAGAAGAGGACTTAGAAAGAAACGTTAAAATCGGATTGTTGTTTACTACAAGTGGAAGTGCTGTAATGTTGTTAACACAAACAAACCTGTAGTCTGCGCAGCTCTTATTTTGCAGTGGGCTCTGGATGTAGTAAGGAGCTCAAGGCCTGCGGTCAAGCTATGTAGTACAACGCCGCATGTACATTGACAGGGTCCCTCAGTTAAAGATCTTGTAGTATCTTGTCAACTGAAGTGGAAATGGCAGTATTGACAGTAGTGATGAAAACGGATGTTGTTCATCCATGCTACTGTAGTGAACAGAAAAGAGGTGTAGTCCTCAGTAGCTCTCGCTGTTCAGGATTCAGCCCCTGATGTAGTCGGACTGAACGGAGTTCGTGAGGGAGCGCCTGATGCTGTAGTCCAGCATGTAGTTTCATGCGTGGTCGTGCCAGTCGTCCCGTTGGGACTGGCGAAAATCTTGTAGTGCTTGAACCGTGTTGGGCCCGCTCATGCAGTTCAGGATTTCCTGACCTGAGCCCCGTTGTCGCCCTTGCTTGGGTTGACTGGCATTGTGATTCGTGGTTGCCTGAGGGTGCGTACTAGCTGGGAGTGTAGTTCATCTGAACCATGTGTGTTGGTCAAAAGGTAGTGGCCGTTGTTCTGTAGTGTTCGTGTACGTCGTGTAGCACGCTCGACCGTGCTGTCGTTGCGGGGCTGCAGAGGTGTAGTAGTTGTTGGGTGTTGATCAGTACACGGTAGTCCCAAAAGTAGCCGTTGGACAGGGTGTAGTGCAGGGTGAAGTGTTGTTGTTGGGATCTTCTCAGTGTAGCCTTTTGCGTGCAGGGATTGCTTTTTTGATGACGTTGTCGCCGACCGTAGACGCATCTACTTCGTCCTAGACGTCATGTAGTTTCGTTTGATTTGACTCGAGTAGTTGTGCCTCGTCATAGCCTTCATTGTTGAAGCTTATGGGTCGGTCTTCTGAGGTGTCGTCGTTTGTGTAGGAGGTGATGGACCTTCCGTTGGACAGTGTTACTGCTTTAAGCTTTTGTCGTACTGGTTGAGGTTCTTTGGTTGCTTGTTCCGCTGATCTGATTGTAGTGTCCTTCAAGGTCTTTTGTGCTTTAGTTGGTTGCATTGCTTCTTCCGGACTCCTGCGTTGTAGTGCTTGTTGATGTGGTGCTGCTGGTAGCAGTGGATGTTGCCGTCCGGTCGGTGAAGTAGCCATGGCAGTATCCGGTAGTGGTCGTGAACTTGACGTCAAGGTCGACAGTCGTAGAGGTGACGTAGCGCGGTGTTGTTTCGTTGCGGGTTCCGTGACGATGTTGTCCGTCACGTTCGTTTGTTGTCCAGCGTCTTGTGTAGATCGTTTCTTTTCTGACGATTGGAGTTGCGTGTCTAACAGGGTTGCGAATGACGGGTTGTAGGTGTTCCGTCTCGGCCCCAAGGTGCGCCGGAAACCTTGTTTAGTAACGCAAGATCGTACTTGAAGTCCGGTTGTCAAATCAATTGTGATAATTATAACAGTGGACGAATTCTCAAAATGACAATAATGGAAACAAAGACCGAAATGTTAAAATAGAACAAACGTCAGAGTCAAAATGCACAGAAGAATAAAATTAAAAATGACAATGAAGATAAACATATTGATGATAATTATAATAATCATAGAGGTGAGAGTTTAAGTAACGAAAAAAGGATTCCAGTCATTCACAAGCAAAATTAAGAATGAACGACAGCAATTCAAACATTAAATAGAATAGGTAATATAAGTAATAATATATCAATACCATATATAATTGAAAATAAAGATGGTGGGATAATAAATGTAAGATTGATACAAAATATTGTACATCAAATAATAATGATGCATGGTGTGGTTTTGTTAATAATAGTATTACATATTTACCACCTGCAGCATATTATAGTAATGTTGAATTTATTGATACTGGCATTTCGTGTCATTTTCGCCAGTCTGATTACCATTTACAGCACCAGTATATATTTTTGTTTATATTGTTATTTGTCTCAATATTTGTACCATCGTTCATTGCAGTCACATCAGTGGTTTGATGATGCTCTGTTTTTGGTCTCTTAGGCATGTTATCATTTTTCAATGCCAATGGTGGCCGCCGCGATCTATGCATTGTGTTGCAGATTGTCGTTGATAAAAAATAGACGTCCTGTTGCGACGTAGTTTTCGCCGGTTTCGGAAACATATGCATGTCTGCATTCGTAGCTCCATTAGTTGTGTAGGTGTTATCTTTCTTCTGAATCTGGTTTCTCCAGTCCAGTTGTCACCTTCGAGTCTTCTCTGTAGTTCTTGCTTGGAAAGTTGTTTGGTGTTCTCTTGTAGTTGTTCTTGGCGTTGCCCTTGTCTGTTGATGAGGGTTAGTCGCCACTCACCTAGTTCGTCTTCTGGTATTGGGCGCCCGCTGTTGTGCGGGGTGTAGAGTGCTTTGCTCTGATGGCGAGTTTCCAGTAGTCAGTGTTTCCACTCAAGGATTTGTCATCGTCCTTGGTCTGTGTGCTTTACTGGTGCATTTGTTCTTGTTGTTGTTTTCCCGAAAGCATCGCGAAGGGTTCTTCCGTGCAGAGCCCTTGGACAAGTTACGCAGAGCCAAGTTACATAGAGCCAAGTTACATAGAGCCAAGTTACATAGAGCCAAGTTACATAGAGCCAAGTTACATAGAGCCAAGTTACATAGAGCCAAGTTACATGGAGCCAAGTTACATAGAGCCAAGTTACATGGAGCCAAGTTACATAGAGCCAAGTTACATAGAGCCAAGTTACATAGAGCCAAGTTACATAGAGCCAAGTTACATAGAGCCAAGTTACATAGAGACAAGTTACATATAGCCAAGTTACATAGAGCCAAGTTACATAGAGCCAAGTTACATAGAGCCAAGTTACATAGAGCCAAGTTACATAGAGCCAAGTTACATAGAGCCAAGTTACATAGAGCCAAGTTACATAGAGCCAAGTTACATAGAGGCAAGTTACATAGAGGCAAGTTACATAGAGCCAAGCTACATAGAGCCAAGTTACATAGAGCCAAGTTACATAGAGCCAAGTTACATAGAGCCAAGTTACATAGAGCCAAGTTCCATAGAGCCAAGTTACATAGAGCCAAGTTACATAGAGCCAAGTTACATAGAGCCAAGTTACATAGAGCCAAGTTACATAGAGCCAAGTTACATAGAGCCAAGTTACATAGAGCCAAGCTACAAAGTTACATAGAGCCAAGTTACATAGAGCCAAGTTACATAGAGCCAAGTTACATAGAGCCAAGTTACATAGAGCCAAGTTACATAGAGCCAAGTTACATAGAGCCAAGAAAAATAGAGCCAAGTTACATAGAGCCAAGTTACATAGAGCCAAGTTACATAGAGCCAAGTTACATAGAGCCAAGTTACATAGAGCCAAGTTACATAGAGCCAAGTTACATAGAGCCAAGTTACATAGAGCCAAGTTACATAGAGCCAAGTACATAGAGCCAAGTTACATAGAGCCAAGTTACATAGAGCCAAGTTACATAGAGCCAAGTTACATAGCGCCAAGTTACATAGAGCCAAGTTACATAGAGCCAAGTTACATAGAGCCAAGTTACATAGAGCCAAGTTACATAGAGCCAAGTTACATAGAGCCAAGTTACATAGAGCCAAGGTTAGGTAGAGCTTAGAGCTTCGGCGTTAGCAGCTATGTAAGTTAGTTTAAGTTTCTAAGGCGCCGGGGCGGGAGTTTGATCGTCGCTCGGGATTGCGACCCTCTGCGGAGATTCGCGTGGTCGAGGTTTAAAAACTGAGGACGTTTTACGATTT
>CAUJNA010002608.1:0-28449 GCA_963377175.1 Effrenium voratum
TTGGATTTCTACTTTCCAATCATCAATGCTAATAATTTCATAAGTAATATTTACATTAAACACCTGCCCCATTTCTTTTTTATAAACTCTGCATATCACATGCTCTCCAATTTCATATTTATCTGTCTTTCCTAAATTATTTCTTACGGTCTTGCTTACCCATTTGCATCTGGCATTAGTATAGGCTATGTTATGCTCTCCTTCCATGATGTCGCTTGTAGTTTCAAAATGTTTATTTACTATTTCCTTAATGGGCAGTTTATTTTTCCAAATGTCATTATATATATCATTCAATTTAATTTTATCTTCTTCTGTCTTAAGTCTCTTAGATATATTAAGATAAATCTTATATTTAAATATTTGATTAAGACAGTTGTTTAAATATGTCTCGTGGTCCTGGGTGTTAGTTAAATCAGCTATAGGTTTCAACTGCTTCCCGTCAGCAGTTCCTATAATTATCTTCTCTGGGTATGTATCCTTAAACTCCCTAACTCTGTTCAAAATATAATTGCCCGCCATACCTAGCTCATCGAACACAATACAATTATAATCAGAATGGTCAAATGTCGGTAGTCTTTCTCCAGCTTCTATTGGAATACTGAAAAATTTGTTTAATGTTATGGCGTCGGCTTCGGTTTCTTGCTTCTGCTTGTTGTTAGGACATACGAACAACACATTATAACCTAGATTTTTCATATATTCGCCTATATAACTCTTGCCACTTCCAGCCAGTTTTGCTTTTAGTAAAACCGGATGACACGACACAATTTGCTCACAAATGCTTTTGGTGTCGTATTCGTCTTTAACACGAATTTGTACATTATTGTAAGTCGGAATTTCTGATAACTCATTAACCTTAATTTTGTATATATCGCTCGGTGGTGATACTTGTTTATTATCTTCAGCTCTCCATCCTCCCCTTTTGGTTGAAAACTTAATCAATGTTTTGGCCTTGTCAATATTTTTCCTATCAATAATGAAGGCATCGGTTTTAACACTATGCACATTGATATTGTTGTTTTTCAATGTTTTATAATCTTTATGCATTTTAGAATTATGTCGTAGGTATATTAAAGCCATTGGTTAAGTCTTTTTTATGTGTCATTGTCAATGTGTAATATTTGACTTCTGATTCTTTCTCAACGTTTTTGATATCGTATTTTTTACCATCTATAATATTATAACATTCACGACAATGATTGTGATAATACATATTATTTTTCCAAAATTTATATGTACCGTCATCAGAATTCCGGTACCTATCATCATCATTATCATGAGCCTTAAAGTCTAAAACCCATCCCTCGCCTCTTTCCTGTTCTAATTCTTTAATATATTCATCTGTCATCTCTGTCAAAACCTTATCATCATAAAATCCACTAATCGTATTAATTCTTCCCCCATACAGATTTTGATGATACAATGCTTCACTTAATGTATCAAATACTAAACTCTTCTGAGACTTGTTAGTTCCCTTTTCTAACAATCCGATATTTACATTCGAAATCAACTTATTAACCTTGATGTCTTCACCTAAATTATTTGATATGTTAGTCTTCCATAGGTTCTCAACTATACTTTTATAATCTACTTCATAAATCGAAGAAGGCTTTTTAAAATATAGAATTTCGACTTCGTCAATAAACTCTTCTAAAAACATGCCATATATTAAATTATATTGTTTATTAAAAAAATAATGATGTTTGTTTTCCAGTAAACTTAACTAAGAATAAACATAATTCTCCCATGTTATTAAAATCATGTTTACCATACTCATTAGGCATCCAAATGTCAAATTGTTTAAACACTGGAATTTTTACGATTTTAGTTAAATTATGTGTATATGCCTTGTTCTGGTCAATCTCTATATGTAATTCATTACTATGATAAAAGTAATGAAATTTACCAGCGGGGGCTACTGTCCTGCATCTGTTTAAAATTTCTACATCAATGTCATTATAATAAGATTTATGCAGTGGATTAAATAATGATTTATTGAATTCAAACATCGCCCTTGACATCCTATTATAGGTGTCTTCAGTTTCTACTGTTATACTTGCATTGAAGGCATCAATCAAATTTTGTGTTTTTATCCTGTATGTAAATATTCTTTTCTTAATCTTGAATTGAAACATCAGCTCCGAAATGATACACGCACTAAATTTAATTTTCGGGTCATATCCTGCCTGCTTTGCTTGATAATACATTTTCGCCAAATCATTGCGTGTATATATCATTGTGTATTCGTCCTGTTCGGTGTGTTTTAATATGTCATCCAGCTCTTCAATCATGATGCATTTAATGGGTTCCTCTCTATGATTTAAATAAATGTCGGTAGAAGCATTAACATTGATATTATACTCTTTCTTTATTCCTAAATTTGATTTCAATTGTTTCAAGTCCTTATTTAATGTATATATATGGTCATTCTTTATTAATGCGTAGAATGTTTTAATGTTATGGTTTCTTTTTGGTGGGTCAAATGTAAAACTCAAATTACCTACAATATCGAAAATTCTGGCGGTGATGGCATACTCTTTAAATACCTTGTTCATGTCTTCTATTGAAGCACCATGGTTTTTGAATTCCTCGTCTGTTTTGTCTATGAGTTTCAAAATACTTTCTCTGGTCATCTTCTTCATGTTCTTGTCTTGTCCGTAAAAATCATTCAATGTGTTAATCCAACATTCGTTTTCAACATAATGCTTTACCTTAATGGCTTCCTCAAAAGTGCAATATTCTGGGTCGAGTTCTGTTTCCATATATCTATGAAAAATACCAATATTATTTGCGTTTTTTTAAGTTCTTCTTTTTAGGGTCATAATCTTTAATATCTCCTTCTACCGTGTCGGCATCATAAATGACTACTGCATCTATATAGTGCTTCATTGTCTTGTAATGCCTAGCGATGTCGTCATCTTGCGCCAGTGTTTTAATAACCTTCTTAAAAAGGTTTTTGTCATACAGTCTAAAAATTCTCTTCTTGACTAATTCCTCTATCCATCTTCCAGTCTTCACTCCCGCATGCTTATCGTCAAAATGCATGGGATAATATGTCCCGCCTTGAATGTCTTTAAACGATGCTTTTACCTTATGTGCTCCATATCCACTCATAGTAAAAAAACGAAATCCGATTGTGTAATCTCTGGGTTTTGGTTTGTGCCCTCTTGTTATGTTCTCCTGTTTGTTCTTTTTCATTCTTTCGTTTAGTGGTTCTCTCTCTTCGTATGTGTTCATAACCTGGTCATATTTTTGATTTGCCTTGCTCTTTTCATCCTCTGATTTTGCCTTTATGAAATCATTAACTATCTTCTCCGCTGTTGTGTATTGTGATATTTTCCTGTCGGTGTATAATCCTATAATGTCTCTAACCTTTGCCTTTTGTTGTGTTGATAAATTCCCCTTGTTCCTTTCGAGTTTGCTTTCTAAAGAGTTAATATTTCTTTTTACAGCTTTTGATGTCATAATAATATTTATATTATATATTTTATAGTGTCAATATTTCTTTAAATGCGTTTTTCTTGAAATGTTATTTAATGATAATTTATAGTATATAATTATATTTTATGTAAAACTTATTTAAAGACATACTGTGTTAATAATATATTAACAGAATGCCCAGATTATCAAAATATCATGATGTTACTAAGGACTTGAACCCGGATGACTACACAATGGAAGAGATACAAAAACAGATGGCTATATACAACCGGTTGTATTATCTTAAGAACCTACAAAAAGAAGGATGGATGGAAAATAAAATTGAGCAAAGCAAAAAGGCATATCGTCAGAAAGCCATAAAGGAATACATAGAAAAACAAAATATAGATATTGATGAAATTAAAAACCCTCAAGAACTACTTGACAAGCTCACAAAATGAAATACTTAATAATATTATGTTGTTTAATATTATTAATTATTTAGATTTTTTCTTTTTCAATAATTTAGCTTCCAAATATTCTACGCGATGGATTAGTTTTGATAAAGCATCCCAACTAATACAGGCCATTCTGTCATAGCACATTGTTAAGTATTCTCCTGTTTCATTTACAATATTATATTTAGGATTTGTGTATTGTTGAACATCTTGAGCAATCCATCCTAATTCAGTCTTTTTATTTTTTTGATTTTTAACAAATGTTTTAATCTTAATGTTTTTTACCATATTTATAGTGTCATCTTCTACATCTTCTATATTATCTTTTAATCTCTTATCACTACTTAGATTGAATCCATTGAATGATGAAAATTGTGTATCGTCCAATTGTAAATATTTAGCGCCATCAATATAACTATCAATAGTTGTTGATGCTTCTAATCTTAAAACAGCATCACTATTTAAATGTCTCAAATTGATTTTATGAGCAATTCCAAAAGTCATATCACCGTCAATAGTCCAGTCGCCTAGTAATTCGCTATTACTTCCACTATTCAAAATAATTTTATTATCAGCATATGTTGCAGATAATCCAACAACCAAATTAATAGAGTTTGAAGTGTTGCTATTCCTGATTATTAAATCATTTGTATCAAGATACATTTCAGCGTTATCAATTATTAGTTTTGATGTGTTGCCAAATTGAACATTGCCACTCGGTGAATTTTGTAATAATAAAGTATTTCCTGATACTGACTGAACCTGATTGACTTCAACTTTCTTACCAGAAACCATTGTTAAATCGCCGTTTGTATATACATCACCTAATACATCAACTGGCTTATTGAATATGGTTTTTGATACAGCACCGTCGCACATAAAATATTGGTTAGAAGCATTGGTTATATCTCCGATACTACAAGCAACAAAATTAGGATGATGAATATAAAAACCTTCTGTTGCCGCGGGTGTGTGTGTTTCTAAATATGGAGTTAATGCATTGTCTAAATTATCAATTTTAGTTTTAATATCTGTTGAAAAATCATTATTTGTCAATAGATTTCCTTTCATATAAACAGCACCTTCAAAATATGATGTTCCATGTGCTTGAGCAAAATTGTATGAAGTATGAACATTACCATTAATTGTAATTCTTGAAGCATTATTAGGTCTTCCAATAATGACATCTCCAGTGTTCCATCCTAACCATAATCTATAAGGTGTAGCACCTGTTAAACCTTGATACGAGTCCAACTGACAACCTCTTTTAAATTCTAAGCGTTGGTTACTTACAGCATCTTGAATTCTAAAAATTGGATTAGTATTATCTGTTAAACTAATTATTAGTGGAGAGTTTACTGTTTGTGCAGTTGTGATTGTTTTATCTAATTTTTGTAAATCTGCTGATATTAAACTGTTAATCGTATTTGAATTTTCAGTTATTAATAAATCTTGTGTAGTGTTGTCTGATACGATTGAAGCAAATGTATTGGTGTATGCAGTATTTGTATTGAATAAATTAGTATCGTTTGCATATAATGTTGATACATCTGCTAAAATTGTTGATAGTGTGTTTCCGTGTCCTGTTATTAGTGAAGAATTAGAACTAATAGTATTGAAGTTTGAAGTGATTGTAGCATTTAAATTACTGATTAAAAAAGTATTAGAACTAATATTATTAGCATTTGTGTCAAGCTTAATTGTATTTGCGGATATGGTCGGTAGTATTGAAGTTATGGTTAATCCGTGTGCTGTTATATTATTAAGGTTGCTTGTAATTGTTGCGTTTTGATTTACTTGTTCGTCAAACATCGTTGTTGAAGTAGCATTTAATTCAGTAATATCAAGAATATTAGCATCTATCTTATTTTTTTGTGCTAAAATAAGAGCATCTACTTCTTCAATTGTATAACCTCCTCCTAATGCGCCTGCGGTGTCTGATAATTCTTGTTTCGTAGCATAAACACTGCTTAAGGTCGATGGTTCTGTTGAATTTATTAATACTAATTCACTTGCTATAATTCTGCTTGAGCCATCCAATGATAATGTTGAAAACATAATTATTATATAGTAGGTTATAAAATAATTATATTCTATCTTTTCTTTCCTCTTGAACCAAATATATTTTTATTTAATGCATTATATTTTTCTTGCTTCTGTCTCAAATATTCATTTTGCAATAATTGGTAATGCTGTGCTATATTTTGTAGCGGGTTTGGAGGCGGTTGTGATGCTTGTGGCATCGCTTCGCGTGGTTGCATTCTTCTTGGGGGCGGTGTGTTCGCTATTATATTATTTTGTTGCGGTTGTGGTTGTTGATTTTCTTCGCGGTGCGCTACTTCGTTGTATTCTACCTTTTGGGGCTTTGCTATTGGAACTGCTTTTGGTTTAGGTTTTATAGGTTTAGTTTCTAATGGTCCTTGGCAATTGCGTTCGTGACTGTATCTATATGATTTTAATGTTAAAGTTTTGGCACATTTTGGACAGGTTATTTTCTTTTCATTTCGTGCTTGAGTTTTTGAGTTGTTTATAAGAGGTTCTACAGGTTTTATTTCTTGTGTTGCTTCTATTATTGGTTCTGCCTTTGGTGCTTCTTCTTCAATTGGTGGTAATTCATTTACTGGCTCGTCTGCTTCAATTGTATTAGTAATTTCAGGTTCAACTTCTGACATATATAATATATTATATATTTTGTCTATATGTTTTATATATTTTGTCTATGTGGACAAAATGAGAAATACTATTATTAATAATTTGATATTAATAATAATAATTAGGTTGTTTATTCAATTATCTAACTGAAACAAAAGTGAGAACTGTATGGGTACACCGTGAAAATCAATAACTTCGTTTCTGGAGGTTGTAATTTTAAAGTGTAATCTTTTAATATTTTTACCGCCTACATCAATAAAATCTGCATATATAGGTGAGGTGTAGTCGCTAATGACTCCGCCTAGTTGTTGGTTAATTTGAACTTTTTTTATTACTGAACTACTAAAATTATTAGGTGCTGAATATTTGTAGTCGCTTAGTTGAGGTGAGTTAATATATACATTCTGGAAAGGAACTAAATTAAAATATCCACTTAGCCAAGATGACGCAGGTTCATAGGCAATATAATTACTTAATAAATAATTGATAGCTTTTGGTCTTAAGTTGTCATATTCAAACTGTCCTCTGTTCCATTCGCCATTTACATAAGTTTCTAATTCTTCATCTGTTGGTATTTTGATTTTGTAATTTAGAGGGTCATTTAATTTAAGTTCCATTTTGCGTTCGCTTTGTCCATATACTGTTAAGAATAAGTCAGGTGCAATATCATTAAATGCCGTGTTTAATTCTGATTGTATTTTAAATGATAATTGATTGGCATAATAAATTTCACCGGATACATCAACGGCAGTGCTTCTCAATAAGACATTGGAACTATTATACAACATAATATAGAAGCGTTCGTAAAACCCTTTCTCTGTTGTATAAAACGGAGTGCTGAAAGAACACTCTGTCACGAACATTTTTGTTCTTGGTGGAATTTCAAAGTTTTGGTCAAGTTCTATAATAAAATCGCTGGTAGAATTACTTTCTTGCAATCTGTAGGCACTATCAACATAGATTTTTTATATGTTAACCTATCACTCATAAATATAATATACAATAGAAATTATTATATAATTATTATTATATGATAGGAAGACAATTATTATTAGGTGCTATAGAAGGCAGGACGCCGACGCAAATGATGGCAGGTGTAGCAAGTGATAAAGCATATACGCAGGTAAGGATTTAATAGAAGATGTATTTTTTAACCATAAAAAGAAATTGGAAGACAAAGTAGGAGGTTTCAATAAACATTTTGATAAGCAAATAATGAAACATAAAACACGTTATGCCGAAGAAATCAATGTTCAAAATAAAAATAAGATTGATGATGTTAAAGGTTTAGACGCCGCGTATTCAAATGTAAATGGAATAACAAGGATAGGCAACACTTTATATATTGGTGGCACTGGTGCTAAAACGGGACTAAATCACAAAGTCAATGATGTAATTGCAGATTTGTTTTTTATTCCTACTCATAATGTTCAATTAAGCGAAAGATATAAAGACGCAATGGAAGAATTAAGAAAAAATCCAGATGTCGATAGAATTGTTGGACATAGCCTCGGTTCATCCGTTGTTCAAGAAATCAACAACAGACACGGCAACAAATATGCTAGTACTGTTTATTCATCGCCTTTTGTATCAGGAAGTAATCAACAGAAAAACCCGCGACACCTAAGATTTAAAAACAAGAATGACCCTATAGCAATATTAGATGATGCCGCGATTACTGCTGACATTGGTTCATTAGATGTGTTGGAAAACCACGGTTATCAAAATTGGAAAGGAAATGGACTTACTACAATAAATCCTACTACCAATATAGACACAGGATTCAACCCGAACGATAATTCGGGTTAAATGCTTCGCGTTTCAATCCTAATTCAACACCAGAACAATAAAATATCAATAATATTAATAATAATATGTATAGAAATAAAGACAAGCAAAACAAAATTCCATTAGAGATGAAACTGACAAAAGAACCGTCAAAATACGATAAACAATATAAACACTTAGATTATGATACTTTAAAAGATATAGTTGATACAAAAAATAATTATCTAATAAATACTATAAAAAATACAACTTCAAATAATTCTACTACAATGCTCCCACATAAGAAAAATATAAAAATAAAAAAATAAAATCTAAGTTTATCATGTTCTAATTTTGATATAGTTATTTTTTTTAAAAAAAAAATCTATATCATCATATATAAGTAATGGATAATATAATTGCAGAAAGTGAAACTACAATGATTAACTCGTTAAATTTTGGACTTCCAGAAACAGCACAATACATCACAGACAGAAGACACGTTAATTATTTTCCATCAGGCAGTAATGTTTATAATCCAAATGCAGGAAACAAAAATATTAGATTTCATATAACAGGTGAAGACAACACATATATTGATTTATCGAGTATTCGTTTATTTGCTAATCTTCAAAACACTGACGGAACACGAAGTCATTTTTTACGACCGTTAGGTAATTTATCATCCTTCTTCAGTCGTTATAGATGCACTGTTGGCGGGCAACAAGTTCAAGATATTATTGAATACAATAGGCACTGTGAAACGTATAATTCTTTTAAAAGTCAAGATGCCCGAGATATGGATGATTTAGAAGGCGGTGCTAATCCTCGCTGGGATGATGACTTGAGGCATACATATGCCACTGGCTTAGCAGAAATGTTAGATGTTAATACACGAACCAATCCCGCTGCCGACCCCGAGGCAACAACATTTCCAACTACAAAAGACCATAACAACTGGGGAGATTTAACAGCACGATATACTCGCCATTCAGTAGCAGGAATACCCGGCGCTAATGGTTATATGAGATTAGGACATAAACCGGTATGCGGACTGTTAGAAAGCAATTATTATTTACCTCTTCGTTATGCTCCACTTGAATTGGAATTTACGATTGTATCAGATGAACATATACCAGTAATTACACCTTTTGCTAAAACCGATGACAATGTTCATATTGATGCAAATGGTTATTATTTCACAACAGGAGACACCTCAACACAGTGGGAATTGAATAACGTAATCATTAGAGCTGAGGTAATTCAATTGGACAACACGGTCAACAATAATATAGTTAAACATTTGTTAGAGGGTCAAAGTTTGAAATTGGTATTTCCAATGTATCACACTATGACACAATCATTCAGCGCAGGAGGAGGAGGTGAAATTAATATGAACATTGTTAAATCCGCTTCTAAATTAAATGGTTGTTTCATTACATTGTATCGTGCGCCAAGAGCAGGTGTAGATGCTGATAATGCCAACTATTACAGACACGATAATTCCCCAGATAGCTGAAAGCTATAGGGGTTCTAACTTCTAATAAAGAAGGAAAAATGATTTGCGAGATTGAGGGCCGGGTGCTAGGGGGCATGCAGTTTGGGGCGCTGGTGGAGGTGCTGCTTTGCGAGCTTGACGGCCGGGTGCCAGGGGGCATGCAGCTTGGGGTGCTGGTAGTGGAGGTGCTGTTTTGCGAGAGTGATGGTCGGGTGCTAGGGGGCATGCAATTTGGGGTGTTGGTGGAGGTGCTGTTTTGCGAGATTGACGGCCGGGTGGCATGCAGTTTGGGGCGCTGGCGGAGGTGCTGTTTTGCGAGAGTGATGGCCGGGTGCTAGGGGGCATGCAGTTTGGGGTGTTGGTGGAGGTGCTGTTTTGCGAGAGTGATGGCAGTTTGGGGCGCTGGTGGAGGTGCTGTTTTGCGAGCTTGACGGCCGGGCGCTAGGGGCATGCAGTTTGGATGTTGGCGGAGGTGCTGATTTGCGAGAGTGATGGCCGGGTGCTAGGGGGCATGCAGTTTGGGGTGTTGGTGGAGGTGCTGTTTTGCGAGAGTGATGGCCGGGTGCTAGGGGGCATGCTGCTTGTGGAGGTGCTGTTTTGCGAGAGTGATGGCCGGGTGCTAGGGGGCAGGCAGTTTGGGGTGTTGGTGGAGGTGCTGTTTTGCATGGCCGGGCGCTAGGGGGCATGCAGTTTGGGGTGCTAGTGGAGGTGCTGTTCTGCGACAGTGATGGTGGAGGTGCTGATTGACGGCCGGGCGCCAGGTGTGCTTTGCGAGACTGATGGCCGAGCGCTACGGGGCATGCAGTGGGTGCTGGTGGAGGTGTTGCTTTGCGAGAGTGATGGCCGGGTGCTAGGGGGCATGCAGTTTGGGGTGTTAGTGGAGGTGCTGTTTTGCGAGAGTTGGCCGGGCGCTAAAGGCATTCAGTTTGGGGTGTTGGTGGAGGTGCTGTTTTGCGAGAGTGATGGCCGGGTGCTAGGGGGCATGCGGTTTCGGGTGTTGGTGGAGGTGCTGTTTTGCGAGATTGACGGCCGGGTGCCAGTGTAGTTCGGGGTGCTGGTGCTGTTTTGCGAGCTTGACGCAGTTTGGGGTGGTGGTGCAACTGCTGTGTTGGGTTGCCGGGGTTCTAACTTCTAATGAAGAAGTGGGATTGTTTTGCAAGATCGACGGTTGGGAGCTAGGGGGCATGCACTTTGGGGCGCTGGCGCAGGTACAGTTTTGAGGCGCTGTTCGGGCTGGTGACAGTACGTGACGGCAAGGCGCTCGGTGCTCGGGGACCATGCTGGTGCGGGTGCTGCGTTGGGGTGCTGTTGGGGCTGCTGTCTTGAGGTGTTGGTGACGGTGTGGGCGCATATGGACGGCAAGGTGCTAGGGCGGGTGCTGTTTCATGATGCCGTTGAACCGGTTCGGACGTTGTTGCTGCTCTAGTAGTCTGGCTGGTGTGTCATCATGATGTTGTCACCCGCGTCATGATGCTGCTGTCACTGCGATGCTGCGATGCTGCGTTATGGTTCGTGGGTGTGGTGGCGCCATGATTACTGTCAACATCAGGATGATGCTGAATTTCACTACGCTGTCGCGAGAAGATTCGTGGCTGTGGTATCATCATGATGCTGCCTTTTCAATGTTACCATTACCATGATGCTGTTCGCATCACCATGATGCTGTCCGCATCATGGTGGTGCTGTCCGTATGATCGTCATGCTGTCCGCATCATCATGATGCTGTCGAACTCATCAGGACGTCGTCTCTGCCATTTTTCTGCTAGATATGTGGCACGGAATCGTTCGTTGCTGGTGCATCAGCATGATGCTGTCAATATCTTCATTTTTGCTGCTGAACTCATTAGGACGCTGTCTTCGTGTCTATTTAGCGCACATGCTGAGTGGCTGTGGTATCATCGAAAGCAGCATCATGATGCTGTCAACATCATCATGATGCCTCGAAAACCATTATGATGCTGCATAATGGTTCGTAGCCGTGATGTGCTATCTGGGGTCTACGCTGGTGTATTTATATTTATAAGAGATGGAACTATTTTTACAATCCTATGATTAATTCTCGTATTTTTGATGGTCCTAATCCAGATGGTGCTGATCGTCAGCGTTTCCAAGGTAAAGGCTTTCAAGATAAAGATTTAAATTTAACGTGGCAATTACAAATCAACAACAAGAAATATCCAGAGTTTGAATGCCAGAGCCTCGCCGAGAGTGCCTACTACCTCCGAAGAACATTACACTATTTGAACCCTGATCAAGACGCCTTTAGCATTTCATATAAACGCTACAGAGAAGACAAGTTCGTTATTGGGATTTCATTTGAGAAAATGGCAGACACTAATTTTACTGGACAGAATACTAAAATGGGAGGTTTACTCGTTTTTAAACTAAAAGGAAGTAACAGAGCACTGACAGATAATGAAGATGTGCGAGAATTATTTGTGCATATGATTTCGGAGTCTGTTCTGGAATTACGCGAAAGTGGGAGCGTGCTTTACGATTAAAATTAAAATCTATGATAAATATATAATGTATAAATTTCATAAACGAAATAATAAGAAAAATAAAGGTAAGATATTTTTACAATCCTCCCAAATTAAATATAGTCCATTTGATTTAAAAGATACAAAATATTTAGAACACCTGCACGAACAAATGAAGTTAAGAAACTCACAAGAAGCATCAGTAGCATTAAGGAAAATGATTGACGAAGGAAATAAGAGAGCAAACTATGTAAATGAGCTGGATAGGACGATGGGTGAATTATATCGTCCTAACTTGCCACATGCAACAAAAGAACATTTAAATAAATGGTATGAAGATACAAAAAAGTTAATATTTACTTAAGATTTATTATAATAATATTAATAATCTAACTATTATTATAATAAATATGGCAACTACAGCAAGTCTAGAATTAATAAATCCATATGCAAAATTTGGATTGAAACGACGACCTACTTATGAAGAAATCACTAATTTGATAGGTGAGAACGAACAATTAACAGGAAAACTACCTAACAGAGATGCTACATTCTTCAAAGCAAGTCCTCAGGGTAGTTTTTTTGATGGAAGCGACCACTTAGAATTATTGAAAGACCAAGAAATGAGAATATTAGACAGGCAGATGCGAGAAGCAATGTTGAAACAAGAAGCACATAGAAATGGACACACATATGCAGTTCATAGAAGAAACACAGAACCGGCAACAACAACAGATGATATCCAACCGACACAACCAGAAGAACCAACAATAGCACCTGTGCAAACAGAATTGCAACAACGAGCACAACAAGCAACACAAAGACAGCAAGAAGCACAAGAACAACATAGAAACTTTATTGCACAAGGCGCATCGTCTATTTTCAATCGCTTAATGTTAGGACGCTCAATATCAAGCGACATAACTGACAGCCCAGAATTAATACCAGATGAGGAAATGATGACAGCAAGAGAATCGCAATTAAGTGAAAAAGAAAAATTAATTATATCAAGAATTGATGAACTACACCCAGACATTCAACCGGAGTTTAAACAACAAGCGTTTGAAATATTGTATTCAGTAAAGGACAGACAACCACGAATTTTTGCTAATAATTTGACTGAAATGAGCAAAGTCGTAAATGATTTATATATTATGCAACTAATTAAGGCAACGGAGTTTGAAGAATTTTCACATCTAGCAAGACTTCATAAGAACGCAAAAGGCGATACAAAGAAACCAATAACAGACCAACTCGCCCAAATGTATGGCGACTTAGTTTATTACAAATATATCGCCAAACCCCAACAAGTAATAGGAGCAACTACCAAAAAGATGGCAAAACCTCCAAGTCGAGCAGCAGGAAGCGGTGAAAGTTAATAATAATATAAGTATATTTAATGATAATATTAACTAAAAACATACTGAAAAGAAAGAAGCAGAAATTCAATGATAAATATGATGACGACAGTTTTACAATACATAACCTAATGAAACCAAACACTTCAACAACAATACAACCCCCGAAATTGATGAAAAAGGGCATACCGAGAGAATTTATTGACATTGCAACCAACACAGATACAATCGCCACAGAAACCAGAGAGACTCAAGAAAAGTTATACAATGATGCAAATCAACAATTAAATATGACATTTGAAGCATTTAAGGTAAAGGAAAACCAGGACAATATGTTTCAAATAATGCTTAAAAGCTTTTGGCGCAACACATACAAAAGAAATGAACCAACAAGAACACATGCAACACAAACATTGAAAAACCAACGCGACGCAATGGTGTCAGCCTTTACTAAAATGCTCGACAACAACAAACCGCCAGAACCACCGCCAAAGAAACCACCAGATGAGGATGACAGCGATGAAGAAGTAAAGAAGTTCAAACTGACAAAAATGATAGAAATAATGCTACACAACGGCGCTACAGTAGCAGATATAATATTAAATTTATCACATAGCGCAATTGCAACAACAATAAATATCGCAGATTTAGTTAATCAAATAACAGCAGGAAATGCACAAAGTAGTAGTAGCAATTCATCAAATGAAGCTATTAGTGTTCATAGTTCTCCACCTGTTACTGTCCATAGTTCTTCATCTGAAAGTCCAACAGAAATACCAGCACCAACTGAAGACGAAGATGAAGAAGAAGAAAACCAACATTTCAATTTTGAAAAATTAAAATCTAAATAATATTATATATAATGGGTTCAAGTAAATCAAAACCAGTAGAAATTGATGATGAAGAGGCTATTAAAGTAATAAAAGATATAGATGTAAATACGATAAGTGAAATGTCAAGAATTGATATTCTACAAATAAATTCATTGAAAGCAATAATCCATAAATTAGAAAAAGTTAATGAATGTAAAAAGGATAAAATATATTATAAATTACCTGCTCTCAACCTTTGTAGCTATTCATTATTTTGAATTAATAATATTAAAACATAATTAATATTATTAATTGCTTATACAACTTCTTTCACTTTTTGGCGTTGATGTTGAAACAGTGCTATTTGTTTCATCTATTAAATGTTCTTCATCAACAAAATTATTTTGAAATCTTAATAATTCCTCGTCCGTTGCCCTCCTCTTCAATGCCTTATAAAGTTTATGTATCCAAGAATTAGTATGAAAATTATAATTTCCTCTACGATACAATCCACCACATCTACATAGTTTCATGGGCATATTATTATATTATATTAAGTTAGAATATCTTTATTCATCATTTGTAATTTGAAATGCCTGTTCAAAATTGATATGAAACATTTTGTTAATGTCTTTTGAATTCATATTCACGTAGAAAAAGGAATATGGAGCAAAATTAACGGCTTGACGATACATATCTAATAATTGCTGTTTGTCAACAATGGCGCTATTTTCTTCAATAAAACTCATTAACTCACTGGCATTTTTCAACCTAAAAATATATAATGAACTCGCATTCAAACGAATGATAGGCGCTAAAACATTGTATTTTTGTGTTGAACAAATCACACTTACTGCATCGTGCCTGCCTCTTGTAAATAATCCATGTAATAATTTACTATATCTAACAAATTTAGGGTCGTCTGCGTGGTCATCTATAACGATTAATATTGAGTGCAGTTTCTTTATCTTTTTAGATTTCATATAATTAATTATTTTCTTCTGTCTTTCAATTACATTTTCTAAATCACTTGGATTATAATTATCCAAATAAATTTGTTCTTTTTCATCATCCACGTGCAATTCGTCCCTGATGTATTTTTTAACTTCTGTAAATGTAGGGTCGTTATGGACGCTGGGTGAAAATATAAATATTCTTGCAAATGAATTTCTTTAAACATTCAATATTAGATTTTGAGTAAGGACAGTCTTACCGCCTGTCGAAGAAGCAACTATAATACTTCTAAATGGTAATTTTGGCACGTGCTCATATTTAGATTGTTTGAATTCATATTCAGTTATGTTTATTGGTTTTATTATTGGAACATCTGTCATAATTGATATTAAAGATATATAGAAAATAGTTTAATATTATTTATTGTATGAAAGCATTGCTATGATATGAATGGTGTCTATCGTAGTAGAACAGGCTCTTTCATCAACTTCAATCAATAAGCATTGAAGCTAATTAGTTTGTATCTCTCTCGCGTGTGCAATGAAAACCCCAAGTGCTGTGCCCCACCAATATTCTATTATGCATGAAAAGAATAAGATTAATTGTAAATAATTTATCTTATTATTTATATGAATAGGAGTTATTCAAATTATATTAATATAATAGATGAAGTAGAAAATATAGAACAAGTAATAATTACTGACAATAAAATAAAAAAATGTTGTTATTATTCATTAGAATTAATTAAGTTTGTGATACAATATATCAAAAATAAAAATGTAAATATTAATATAAATGGTGAAAAAGAAAAACAAAAACAAAAATAAGACAAGTTTAAGTCTATCTTCAACAGAAGATAGCGGAGAAATTGTTAAAGAAACAGCAGTAATTGAGTTTTCTTGTCCAATGTGTAAAAAGATGTTAGAAATGAAAAATGAATTAGAAATAAAAAATAATAAAAATTGTAAATGTTCATGTATTCCAACAAGTTTCAAAATAAGTAAAAACGATAAGAAAATGAATATTGATAAAACTAAAGACAGTATAAATCTGGAAACGGATGTTCATAATATAACTTTTAAATTTGGTAGGCAAGCAACACCATCCGATAATAATGAAAACGAAACACAGGAAACTGTTAAACAAATGATGAAAAATATATAATTAAATAAATAAATATCTAAATAAATATATAGTAATGTCTGAAAATGAAAATTATACTATTAATGATTTAATGAAGAAGATAACATTAATTGGTAAAAATATCAAAACTTAAATGATATGATTAAATCCATTGATGACAAAATGAAACCAGTTGAACGCGAACAACAAAGCAACGAAGAGAAGGAGAAAATCGAAAAGATATTTCAAGCAAAATCTATAGGAAGACCATCGGGCGACTACCCGACAAAGCAAAAGAAATACTGTGATATGTTGAATACAGGAAAAATCAAACAACCAAAGCAACAAACATTAGAGTTTTATAAAATTACAAAAAATGATGATGAAGTATATGTACTATTTGAATAATTAATATCTAAATAATTCTAATAAATGAATTTATTAGAATTATTTAGCGGAACAAAAAGCGTCGGAACCATAGCAAAGTCGCTTGGATTTAATGTAATATCATTAGACTTGAAAAATGCTGATATCAACACTGATATTTTGGAGTGGGATTACAAACAGTTTGACAGAAACCATTTTGATTTTATTTGGAGTAGTCCCCATGCACTGAATACAGCATAGCAAAAACTAGGGGAATTAGGAATATCGAATATGCAAATAGTATTGTCTTAAAAACTATTGAGATTATCAAATATTTCAATCCTAAATATTTTGTAATCGAAAATCCACAAACTGGATTATTAAAACATCAGGAGTTTATGGATGAGTTTGAATTTAAAGATGTTGATTATTGTAAATATGGATTTAATTATAGAAAGAGGACTAGGCTATGGAATAACATTACAACTTGGAAACCTAGAGAATTATGTAAAAAGGATTGTGGCAACATCAGGAATAATAAACATATTGAAACAGCACAACGGCTACCATCGGGCACCAAGGAAAAATGGGGAGACAACCCAACAATACATAAGCAAGAAGACCTATACAAAATACCTAGCGAATTAATTTGTGAAATCTTAGTGAGTTTGACGGATTAAGGATTTTGAGTTTAGGGTTGTAATGACACCAAGTAGGCTTTTACAAAGGCGCTTTGTGCAAAACGGCTTTGCTAAAATACCTAGTAGATTAATAATTGGATTTTTGATGAGTTTGACGGATTAAGGATTTTGAGTTTGGGTTGCAATGACATCAAGTAGGCTTTTACAAAGGCGCTTTGTGCAAAACGGCTTTGCGTGAGATGCAAAATGGCTTTGCGTGAGGTGCAAAATGACTTTGCGTGAGGTGATTTATCGCATGGCCAGCAGGCTTAAAACCATACTATGATTATAACATTGATACCCTTATATGTTATAAGTATAATGTAAGTATAGCGTTTTATATATTGAAGATAAAATCCTACAAGGGACACCGTGCCTACATTTTTTCATCATTGTAGGCTTGGATTTACACTTAAAGAGAGAACACCTATAGATAATAAGGATGGAAATTGAAAGAAGGTATTGTAGCACATGCATGTTCAATCAAAAAGCCGACAAGTTTGAAGAAGGGTTCAAGACTTGCAATATATGTAGAGCAAAAAATAAAAGACACTACCACAACAACCCTGAAAAATACAGAGAATACAGAAGGGAAGATAGAAAGAACAATCCTGAAAAATACCAAGAAAGGCAAAGAGAATACATGAAGGAATACAAAACAAGAATGCATTGTTGTTCGTTATGCGATGTTGAAGTGCAACTAAAAAGCAAAGCAAGACACGAGAAAACAGCATGGCATCAAGGAAACCTGAGAAGAAGCGAGAACCCTGAGGAGAAACTGCCAGAACCTGATGAAATCAACATCATAGATGGCAAAAAACACTTTAGGTGCTTGACATGTAGAGCCAGTTTTCTACCGTATCAATGGGAGAAACACATAATGGAGAAGCATAGGGAAACTTAGAGTGATTGATACAATAATATGAACACTATTGTATCATTTACTGATTAGGAGTGATGATTTTGGTATTAACCACAATCCTACAAGGAGGATGCGAGCGTTAGCGAAGCTCGCAAGCTATGCGACCACGCCCCAAAAAAATATATGATGAAACTGATGAAACGAAGGAGGGAGTGATGTTGTTGCTGTTCTATTTTTTGTCCGGGAAATGGACAAATCGTTTTTAGACAGTTCGAATATTTTTTTGACGACAAATATTTTTTGCAATATATTTTGCAAAATTTATTTTTTTGAAATGGATGAGGTGAGGAGATTGAGGAAATGACATTTTGGAGGGTAGTTGGTGAAATGAATGAGGCGAGGAGGAAGGAGAAAAGGATGGCGAAAATTTTGGAAAAATGATGAGACAAAAACGGATGAGATGGACAGAAAGGAATGTAGAAAAATGATGAAAACAAATAAGGGTAGAAGATGGAAGATGAAAAAAAATGTAGGGGGGGGGGTATGTATGAAGCAATTTATTTGCTAGGCAAGGCCCCCGACTACTTTATCGCCCACCACATCCCAGTACATTAAGGAGTCGACTTCTATTTTGTGTCGCCATGGACCCCATATACCGTTCTGAACGCTATCCCTGGCGTGCTCAGTGTCAAGGGCTACATGGACGACAACGCTACTTGTGGTGCAGATGGGCTGTGGCTCTCGGAAGCACAACGAGCATTCACATTGGCCACCACGGCAGGTTTTCAGGTCCTTGGACATCACTGTATTGGGGCTTGGTCTGCGGAGAGTGCGGGTACTACTCAGCCTCTCCCAGACCAGACCCTAATCAAGCAAGGGGGGCCATCCTTCTCACAGGCGCTGGGCTCTATGCCAGTAGGGGCAGATGTCATCTTGGATTGCGCCACTCGCCGTGCCCATCTTGCCAGTGCGGATGTTGCCGACTTCCTTGATGGTCAGGACAGGCTCCGAGACATTTGGGCACACCTCCCAGACGTTGAATGCGCCTGCAAATGCAAAACGCATCTACTAGGTTCTAGCAATGCCACCAGCCACGACATCAGTGTCGCTGACGCTGCCCCTTGGGGGGCCCGCATTCTTGCTTCTGGTGCTACCATGCTGGGCCTGCCCCTACACGGACACGGTCAAGACCTTGGCCCCCCTCGTATCGCAGCAGCCTTTGCCTAAGGCACACGCCACTTGCACAGACAGACTGCGCGTCTTTAGGCACCTAAATCTGTCCGTGCGGGAACGCGGTATGTTTTGTGCTTTCTACCTGCAGTCCACGTACTTATATGCGTACAGTGTTCATTGGCCATCTGCGAAGGAATTTACTAACCACCGCCGCCTCCTTGCCCGTGCGCTTTATCCTTCGCGTGCATGGATTGACATGAACGCCTTGCCGGAAGTACTGCGCTATTTGCGCATTGCGCCTGTGCTCGCTCCAGATTGCTTGGTACTCAAGGCAGTTATCGGGCTGGCCAGTCGGTTGTTGGCTCCGAACCTCCTGAGTTGGGAATCCGCGTTGGCGGTTCTCCCCCAGGCTCTGGGACGTGTGCTTAGCAGGCTGTTCTACGCCTTCCCGCGCATTCGTGAAGTTTGGAATTCATGTCCTGGAAGCGGACAGCCGGCCGCGGCTATGAAGACCCATCTTGCCAAATATATTGGTCTGATTGAGGAAGAGCGTGCCATTGCCTTCCTAACTCGCCGTATGGCCACTGCCGCCTGGAAGGATCGATCGGACATTTCTTTCTTAACTCTCCTTCATGCATTGCCACATAAGACTGTTGCGCCTACTGTTCGGCAGGCTGTCCTCAAGTGGGCTTTTGACGAGGAAAGCGACACTTGGTTCCTCATTAGGCGCCATTGGACAAGACAGTCGGTGTGTGCCTGTGGATGTGGTGCTGACAGCAAACTCTTTCCTCGTGGCTTTTTCGCGGGTGCCCTCTCACAGGCACATCTAAACCTGGAAATTGAGTGGATGCGACATGTACCCATAGAGGCTGCTGCCCTTGGGGTCCATACTAGCTCATTGCCTTCGCTGCCCGTCATGTTGCCTTCACCGCCTGCGCTTCGACATGACGGGCGCCTTGATTCCGCTACCACGCTGCTCCGGCAATCGGCCCCTTGGTTGCAACGTGCCTGTGTCCTATGTGGCCATGGTGATAACAGTGTTCAACACTGGATGTCTTCTTGCGCGTGTCTAGGTGTAGCCGGTTCGCTGCTGCTCGGTTGCTCTTGGCGCTTGTCTCATTGGTTTCCGCAGGCGCACTGGCCCAGAACCCAATCTGCCAGATGCTATGCCTTATATGCCGGAGCCCGCGCCATAATCAGGCAGAGAGGGGGCCTCGTAGCTAAGCACGGCGACCCGCCTGCTGCTGCTCCCCTTGATCTTTTGCACATTGCCTTCGAACTGCTGCCCAGCGATGTCAGAATGGGGGTGCGCCCTGCCTGGTTAGTTGGACCCTCCGCACACCGTAGCTGTGTCTGGCTATCATGTTCGCTTTGCTGCTGGTGCGCCTCTCCATGCACTCTCACCTAAGATACCACATTTCACCTACCAGGGCGATTCGTCGGCCTTGCCTGGGTCGTTGCTTGCGGTTGTCATGGAACACGGCCGTGAGCGACACCTTCTTCAGGCTTCTCACCACGGCACGCCTAACATTACACTCGAAGCAAGGGTGTGCGAGTGCGGGGCGGCCCATATCTACGTACTTGCCGTACAGGTAGTGAGGCCTGGCGATCCCCTTATTTGCGCGTCTCGCGCGTGGAGGTGGACCGCCCTGGTAGCGCACTTTGACGGCAGCTGTCATCGGGCTGACGCGGCTGGAGGTGCTGGGGTCATTGTGCGGAAGTTTGCGGGGGATGACTACGAGGTCCTTGCCCAAATGGCCTACCCCCTTCCTGACTGCCCGGACTCCTACCACGCCGAGGGTTTTGCGAGTGCATACGCGGTCCAGGCCCTTGCGAGCCTTTACCCCAATCATTCCGATGTACAGGAATGTCTCATCATTGGGGATAACTCCTCCATCTTAAGTTATTGGAGGCGCACCGCTTGGGTGCGACGCCCGGCCCTAGTCACAGTCCTGCACCAGGCTCAGCTCATTGCAGCTACGGAGCTTCCCCGGATCTCTTGGCGCTATGTTCCTCGCGAAGCCAATAAAGAAGCAGACTTCCTCGCTGGCATTGCTAGTGCTGCCGCGCGAAACGAAGCCACTCTGCCAATTTCCCTCCCTGCCCCGGCAGGTGAGGAATGGCAGTCCACCGCAGCAATCGCTCTCTCTGAACGCTCAAGCTTCTGCCTGGTTGAGTGCCCCACATTCCATGCGCAGGATCTTGCGCACATCCGTGCCCACCACCCTGCATACCGCGCTGTGCTTGAAGCTTATGTTGCCTCCGGGGGGGCGTGTGTCGGCTCTAATGCTCAGGGGGTCACGGTCCTCAAGCAGGTCCCGTACCGGATCGATGGTGATGATTGTTTAGGTAGGGCCTATCCGATCGTTAAAGGTGCAGCCGCGCTTCCGCGTTTTGTTCGCGCAGCGCTTTTCCACAGCGACCATGTTGAAATTGACATGTGTGGCGCGCATTACGCTATTTTCCAGCACATGGTTGCGCAGCAAGGCTTGGTTCTGCCTCGCCTAGCTGAGTTTCGGGCTTATTTACACGCAGACCTTTCCGCCTCACCAGCTGGCCGGAGCGCTTTACACCTCGTTAAGCTGTTGCCCACTGTTTTACTCAATAGCTCTGTTGAACATGCCACCCACATGCTTGAGCAAAACAGATTTAACCCAGGCCCTGAGCTGGTTGCCCTGTTACGACGTGTCGCGAATGCTAAGCCGGCCTTTTTACGTGCGTGTACAGACGCTAACCTTCTGCGATCTCACGTAGGGCTACATGATGGCAACCGCATTTACTTCTTGCTTGAGGGCATTGAAGCAGCGTTCATGCGCACACTGGTTCGGGCATTACTCCGTAGGGTCAAGCCTCGGTCGTTGGTTTTTATCCATGACGGCCTGTTGATTTCGCCGGAGCCTTCGACTGTTGACCTTGAGGCTTGCTTGATTGCGGCTTCCCTTGGTCTTCACCTCGTGCCCCCCCACACTTTCAAGTTAAAATTGAGAAGCTCCAGCATGATCCGCACCCACCACCAGGACCCCTCCCTGGGCGAGCTGAGGTCCAGGCCTTGGTTACCACTGAATCCCGCCCCGCTAAGGCCCGTAAACTTGCCCCCGATGCACCGACGGGTGAAACCTTGCATAACTTTTGGTCCCGCCGCTCTGGCTCAACAGTGCGTATGTGATAGGTATCAGCCGCTTGGTAGTCCATTGAGGTACTGCCTGCACCTTGGGGCTTGTGCCGCCCAGTGTGTGACCGATAGCGACGACAACGCTCTGACCATCCTTGTATGTTATACCCCCTATGCAGTGTCGACTGAGTAAGGGCCCAGGAGAAGGGTCGTGGAGTACTGTGCCCTGGTCTCGCGATCTCTTCCTGCCACCATGCCCCCCATCCCAAAACCTAACAATACCGTCCCATGCCAATTTCTGCGGCATCGGACTTGCATCGCCCAGGCGTCCTATGCCTGGTCTACCCCCTAATCCGACCTACCCAGAGTGCACCTGCCCCGCGCTTCGGGGCATTTCCTTGCGATGCATGAGGCGGGAGCTTCCAAGTGTATTGGGCACTGCCCAATCTCGTGGTTCTCCCTGCCGTCCATCGTGCCAGCGGCACGGCTACTCGCCTTGTTGCCTGGTGCATTGTTCTGTGCTTCCGCACTTGGCCAACCGGTCGTGCCGCAATCTGGTAAGACATGCAGATCAGCGCACCCTAAACCCTAACACACCACTTGGTAATCCCGCTGGAATACTGCTCGCGCTCTGCAACACAGAGTGTTTGTGCATCAACCCATAGACCAACATGTCGATGTAAGGTTGCAGATTGGAGGCTCCTCTCTCCCTTCAATGAGCCCTGAGGTCCTTGATGTGGCAAGGCCTTCTGGCCTCTTACCCGCTCGCCTGTTTTATGCTCCTAGGCGTGACACCCCCTCTGGACGGTCGTAGTCCTAGCTTAAAACATTCCTGGAAAGATGTGTGCCTCAGGTGGCCCTATGGCGGGTGCTTTTGCTTCTCGATGACTATGCACCCACCTAAGTTTGAGCCGCCCTCTAATCTGTGACTAATCTCCATGCCTCTAGGCATCATACCTGCACTTGAATGGTCGCTACTCCGCTAGGTACGCTCTTGCGACAGACATGGTGCCTAATCGGGTTTGCCATGCTCACGTACACTGTGGCAGGGATTCCCCTGTCAGTGGTGCGAACGTGACGCCTACGCAATGGGACAGAATGCCTCTGGTGTATTTGGCACTGCCAGATCTCCTTGGGCTTCTGCTTCCCGCTTGTGCATTTTGCCACGGTGTACCTACGCACTTGTAAAAATGCTTCAGCGCTTGGCTCCCATCCTCACTATCGGTTGGGATCATCGCTGTCCCTGCGGAAATTGCGTAGCATATAGTGCAAACTTGATGGTGCATTGCACGCTCACCCCTTGTCTTGTGTGCAATGCTTGATGGCCAGGCCTGTGACGCCCGTCACACTTGCCTGGCCATAGCAACTCCGCTCGATGTCAGTGAGAGGGTAATTCGTTGCACGGCCTCTTTCTGTCTGTGCTCCGGGTGATGCCTGTGCACAATTTAATTTACTGCATGCTCGCCTTTTGCTGGCCCTTGCTTGGCCCTTTTTGCCTTCTTCTTCCGTGTGTTGCTTTGCCAAATTTTTGGAACATTGCGCTCGTTGCTCCAGCCGTGTGGCCACGTGTGGGGGTTGACGATGCGCAAATGTGCCCCCTGCGGTCTGGAGCGCGCATGTTCCCATTGTTAATGTGCTCATGCTTCACAAGCCTAGCTCCTCGGTGTAGTCAGTGTCTTCTGGAACTATGTTCCACGCTCTCCCTTTTAATTGCCGCGTTGGCTCGTCTCTTTCCGTTCTGCTCGGCTGGGGAAAGGTTTTTCGTTTGGTTCCGTGTTGTGTTGCTTCGTGGTCTGCCGCGTTGTGTTTTCGGTCCTTTCCTTTGTTTGGCTCTTTTCACCAGCACTTTGTCCCTCTCGGTCTCACCCGTCTCACTTTCGATCGTTCTCGTGACCGATGGCTTAATGCCCCAAGGCACGCGTGTGACAAAAAAAGCAACATCGCGGCCCAGACGCCCAAGACCATCCCCGTGGTCTTTCACAACGGGGGCGGCTACGACTTCCACTTCCTGCTGCGCTACATCGCCACGATGGGCTCTCCTGTCAGCAGGGCCTCGCTGCCTTGCGACTGCTCTGACGGCCCAGCGGCCTCCCAACAAGCGGCCTCGCGAGGATGCGCTGCTTAAGGCCGAGCGCTCGTACCAGCGCCGCCGCATCGAGCTCCTCGAGGAGCAGCTGCGCGCCGCGGACTTGGATGCCCGAGGCCTCGCGAGAAAGCTCGAAGACACCGAGCACGCAGCGGTAATCGCGGAAGAGGCGGGTCAAATCTTCACGGCTCTTCGCACCCCGGCCACGCGTGCGCAGGGGCGAGGTTTGGCTTGGAGGGGTGGCCGGAAAAGGTGGTGCGCAGGGATCTCCGAAAAGTCCCCGAAAACTCTGTTCCCGAACCGCGGGGGCTGGAGGTGCAGTCCCGCCAGCGGAGGCTACAGAGAGGCACCTCCTTTTTGACTGTGCCTCTACGTCTCTACAGCTCCGCCTGCCACTCACTGATGAGCTCCTCAGCGTCGGGTTGGGGGCCCTCGTCGTCGTCATCGCCCCACCGCGCGCGCCATGTGATACCAGCCTCAAACCAGCGCAGGGCAAGCTCTGCCCGCCATCTCCCCGCTCTCGGCGGAGACTACCCTGTATACCTTTTCGCTCCAGGCTATCTCGTTGACCCTGTAGGAGCCCCTGCTTTCGATCGGCTTAACCCTGATCCGAACCATATCCCCGACCTTGATTTCCGGGCGGGTCACCTTGTGTTTGGCCCTGCGCTCGATGTTGCGCAGAGCAATCTCAGCCATTTCGGGGTCAGAGTAGGCAAGGTTCGGCGCCACCTGCGTGGTAGCGTGCTTCCTTCCGTTGATTTGGCTCAAGATGTCAGCCAGCATGAGGTGCCACTGCCCCCGCCGGCCCGCTCCGGCTGCTATGCGGCGCAACATGGCCTCCTTGATGGTGCGGATGGTGCGCTCCGCGAAGTTGGCGTGGCCCCTGGTCACCTGCTTCTCGATGTCCCAGAAATCCATCAGCTCCTTGAACTCCCTCTTGAACTCGGAGCCGTCGTCGGAGTACACGTTGGCCGGCACCCCCAGGGCTTGGAAGACCTTCTTCATGCCCGCCGCGGTGGTGCTCGCAAGACGGTCCTTCAGCGGCTCCGCGGCCACTTTCTTGGTCAGCGCATCGATGGCCACCAACATGAAGGGGTAGGGCTTGCCGCCGAAGGCCCTCATGTCGGCCAGGTCCACCTGCAGCTGGTTCATGGGCTCCAGAGGCACGAAGCTGTTGTAGCCTCTCTGCGGCCGGTCCTGGTTCACCCGGAGGCCGTCCAGAAACGCCTTCACCTCCCCTCTGGAGACGCACCTGGGCCTGCTGCAGCGTCTGCGCTATGCTGCCGAAACCGGTGCGGGGATCCTCGTAGACGGCCTTGATGGTTCGCCTGCGGGCGTCGGCCATGTTTCTTATGGGTTCTTCGGCCCTCGCTGGGCCTGCCAGGCTTCCACCTCGTCCAGCCGGGCCTGGAAGCCCTTGCGCACCCCCCAGAGCACGCTGGTGAGGTGAGAGTAGTCGAGGGTGACCATCTCCGTGCCGTCGCTCCACCTCGCACTGCCCGTCAGGTTTTTCCACTTCGTTCCTGCGAAGTCGTCTGACGCGAAGCCCAGCCTCAGGTCCTCGTTCATGTCCGGGCGCTTGTACTGCTTGGCCTCCACGGAGTCGAAGAGCTGCTGGAGCTCTGCCACGTCGGCCTCGGCCATCTCCGTCTTCACCCTGCTGTCCGACAAATTCGTGAAGCTCGTGTTGCAGGCCACGTTGCCCGTGTTGCCCGCGATCACGAGGCAGCCGGGGTTCCTCTGGTTCGTGGTCAAGGACAGCTGCGTCGAGAGGCTCTTCGTCTGCACCAGCGCCTCGTCGTTGATCATGATGAGCACGCACTGGTGCGCCCCGCCGTCTCGCTCCAGGAAGACCCGCGCGCTCTGGTTGCCCAGCAGCCGCAGCTCCGGACCGCTGTCGGAGGCCGCGCTGTTGTTGGACACTTGCAGCTTGCTCCAGCCCGCCCAGTTCTTCGTCAGGAAGAGATCGTCCGAGAAGTCGGAGGTGTTGGTCACGATGAGCGTGTTGGAGGCGAAGAGCTGCGGCGCGGAGACCGTGCCCGAGCTCGTCACGTCGCCGCAGACCACGCTGCCCGTCGACACTCCGCCGCTCGTGGCCGTGAAGGTGCAGTCCAGGCTCTCGCAGTCCAGCGGGCCCGTGGAGGCCGCCCCGGTGATCGTCAGCGTGGCGCCCGTGAGCGCTCCGGTGGCCGCGAAGCTCGCCGCGGTTGCTGCGCCTGAGGCCGTCAATGTCCCCGTGGACACGTCGCCCACCGTGGTGAAGTTCCCGGCGTTGGCCGTGTTGTTGATGGTGAGTGTGCTGCCCGTGATTCCGGTGGCGGAGCTCAGCAGGCCCACGCTGGCCGCGCCGCTGATGCTCAGCGAGCTGCCTGACACGGCCCCTGCGGACGACAGTGTGGCTCCGGCGACGGTGCCTGTGGCTGTGAGCGCAGCGCAGGAGACTGCGCCCGAGGCGTCCACGCCCGTGGCGAACACGTCGGTGCAGTTCACGTCGTTGCACAGCAGCTGGTCGCAGCCCACGTTGCCCTGCGCGGTGAGCCCGTCCAGCGTGGCCGAGCCCGTGAGGAGCGAGTCCGCCAGCAGGTCCGTCACGGAGACCGACTCTCCCTCGAAGGCTGAGGCCCTGATCTGCATGCTGTACAGGTCCAGCGTGCCCGCCGACTGCTGCACCAGCCCGGGGATCGAGCCTCCGAAGGCTCCGAAGTGCAGCTTCGCGACTCCGCCCGGCGGCACCGAGAAGTCCAGGCGCGCCGTGCTCCAGACGCCCTGCGAGGCCGTGCCGAGGAAGGTGCCGGTGCCGCCCACGTAGTCGTTGTCGGCCGCGCTGACGTACATCACCAAGTTGGAGGCCGTGCCCAGCCGGTACCGGCAGCCGAAGGAGTAGCGTCTCCCCGGCGTCAGCGTGTAGGTGCGCACAATGTTCCAGGCGAAGGCGCTCAGGGTCATGGCGAAGCCCTCCAGCTGGAAGCCTCCCACCGTGAAGCTGGCCGAGGCCACGGAGCTCTGGCTGTTGGAGCGCACCAGGAAGTTGCCTAGCGTGGTGAGCGTGGGCTCCAGCAGCACCTCGCCCAGGGTGGCCAGCGTGACGTCGTCGGCCCCCCCGTCGAGGAACTCGTGCTTCAGCAGCAGCGCCGAGGCCGCCGTGTCCTCCTCCGCCTCCACCGCGTTGCCGGTCTCCAGGGTTGCGTCCAGGATCTGGAGGCCGTAGACGTCCACCGTCAACCGAATTTTATCCAACAGCCGTCTGGTTGGCAGATAGAGGGGGGCAGGCCAGGCGGCCTGAAGTGTTCGCCCCGAAGTGCAGCTTCGCCAACCCCCACCCCGTTCGGCAGGCACTGTGAAAGTAAAAACAAATCTTGCTGTGCTCCAGACCAGGAGAGCAGCACAGGGCAAGCTCCTTGTCCCGCTGGTGCGCGCAGAGGGCCGGGTGCGAAGAGCCGAGAAAGATTTGACGGACCCACCACCGCCTCTTCTACCGCGAATCAACAGCTGTGTGCTCGTTGTCTCTCGATGCTTTCTTTCCCCCCCCCTCCCTACTTCCCATCGCGAGGCCTCGGGCATCCAAGTCCGCGGCGTGCAGCTGCTCCTCGAGGAGCTCGATGCGGCGGCGCTGGTGCGAGCGCTCGGCCTTAAGCAGCGCATCCTCGCG
>CAUJNA010002609.1:0-28410 GCA_963377175.1 Effrenium voratum
AAAAACGTGCAAAATCATGTCAAAATCATGCAAAAACCATGTCAAAACGTGCAAACACCATGCAAAAACGTGCAAAATCATGTCAAAATCATGCAAAAACCATGCAAAAACGTGCAAAAACCATGCAAAAACCATGTCATGTCATGCAAACATGCAAAAACCATGTCATGTCATGCAAACATGCAAAACCCATGCAACATGCGGCGCGTACGCTGGCGTCTACACTGCGAAAAAACGTGCAAGCTGTTCCAGGCATCACCATCACGATCTTGATGGCCGTCTTGGCGTTCGCCTTCCCGCCACGCCGACCAAAGAGGTCAGAAGAACAGGCGGTTATTATGTCCGGGAAGGCTTCGCAGAGCCTCTTCCAAGGCATCCCTGCCTGGTTCCACATGTCATGCAAAAACCATGCAACATGCGGCGCGTACGCTGGCGTCTACGCAGGGCGCGGCAAGGCTTCTACGCAGGGCGCGGCAAGGCTTCTACGCAGGGCCCGGCAACCCGCTGAACATCCACTCTCCGCCGGGTCCATGCTATACGTGCTATATGTGCTATATATCACAAGGCAAGCCACTGAACATCCACTCCCCCCCGGGTCCATGCTATACGTGCTATATGTGCTATATATCACAAGGCAAGCCACTGAACATCCACTCTCCCCGAGTTCCTTGCTATATGTACTATATGTGCTATATGGCCCCTATATAGCATATATAGTACATATTTCGCGCGTACAGAGTATATAGCACATATAGCACATATAGCAAGGACGCGGGGGAGAGTGGGGGTTCAGCGGCTTGGCGTGTAAGATATAGCACATATAGCACATATAGCAAGGACGCGGGGGGAGAGTGGGGGTTCAGCGGCTTGGCGTGTAAGATATAGCACATATAGCACATATAGCAAGGACGCGGGGAAGAGTGGGGGTTCAGCGGCTTGGCGCATGCCGGGCAGGCGCGGCCTTGCAGCCATTGGCAAAAAAAAAGCGTGCTGCAGTCCTCCCCCCACGGGAGGACTGGAAATTTTTTTTCCTGGGAAGAATCCCTTGGCGCGGGCTCGGCAGGGTGGCGCACCCGGAGTGCCAAGAACATGTTCATCCGACATGTACTCCGGCATGTTGAAATTAAGCGCGTATAGCGGCTTGGCGCGGCAGAAATGTGAACACGAGTGGCAATTGTGTTGGCACTTGTGTTGAAGAAATTAAGCGTATAGCAAGAAATCCTGGGGGAATTTCAATGCAGGGTTTCTGCAGGGAATCCCTGCATTCCCTGTATCCCTCTCTGTAGAAGACTTTTCAGCAGTTCTCAGGCGAACCTCTCTCTGTAGAGGGCGTTTTCCAAATGGCTTATATTGTACCTGAGAGGCTTCTGACACTCGTCCGTCCAGCATTTGACCTCGTCCTGCGAAGGATTCGAAGTCTAAAACGCTGCGTGCAGGCGTGTGGCTGCAAAATAGAGACCCCTAGATATGCGCTGCAATTTGGCTCCAGGTTGCATTTCAAGCGATGTCAAGCTTTGCCAAAGGAAACCCCTTTTCCCTTTTTTTCGGGGACCCCTTTTTTTTGGACCCCTTTTTTTCTTTTTTTTTTGTTTTTTCTTAGCCCTGCAAAGGTTGGCTCGCTTGAAATGCAACCTGGAGCCAAATTGCAAGCATATCTAGGGGTCTCTATTTTGCAGCCACACGCCTGCACGCAGCGTTTTAGACTTCGAATCCTTCGCAGGACGAGGTCAAATGCTGGACGGACGAGTGTCAGAAGCCTCTCAGGTACAATATAAGCCATTTGGAAAACGCCCTCTACAGAGAGAGGGCTGTACTTGCCTGTACTTGCCTGTACTTGGCTGCGCTTGGCTGTACTTGGCTCTGCTTGGTACTTCGCTGTACTTGGCTGTACTTGGCTGTACTTGGCTGCGCTTGGCTGTACTTGGCTGTGCTTGGCTGTACTTAGCTGTACTTTGCTGTACTTGGCTGCGCTTGGCTGTACTTGGCCCTGCTTGGCGCTTGGCTGCGCTTGGCTGTACTTCGCTGTACTAGGCTGTACTTGGCTGTACCTGGCTGTGCTTGGCTGTACTTTGCTGTACTTGGCTGTACTTGGCTGTACTTGGCTGTACTTGGCTGTACTTGGCTGCGCTTGGCTGTACTTTGCTGTACTTGGCTGTACTTGGCTGTACTTGGCTGTACCTGGCTGTGCTAGGCTGTACTTGGCTCTGCTTGGCTGTACTTGGCTGTACTTGGCTGTACTTGCTTATGCTTGGCTGTACTTGGCTGTGCTTGGCTGTGCTTTGCTGTGCTTGGCTGTACTTGGCAGTACTTGGCTGTATTTGCTTGTACTTGGCTGCGCTTGGCTGTGCTTGGCTCTGCCTGGTACTTCGCTGTACTTCGCTGTACTTGGCTGTACTTGGCTGTACTGTGCTGGTACTTAATTGTACTTGGCTGTACTTCGCTTGCGCTGGGCTGTAGTTGCTGCGATTGGCTGTACTTGGCTGTGCTTGCCTGTACTTGGCTGTACTTGGCTGTACTTGCCTGCGCTTGGCTGTACTTCGCTGTACTTGGCTGTACCTGGCTGTGCTTGGCTGTACTTGGCTCTGCTTGGCTGTACGTTGCTGAACTTGGCTGTACTTGCTTGTGCTTGGCTGTACTTGGCTGTGCTTTGGCTGTACTTGAGCTGTACGTGGCCGTAGTTGGCTGTGCTGGGCTGTACTTGGCTGCGTTTGGCTGGTCGGTTGTTAACTGCCAGAATTTGACCCTTGAATCATGGTGGGGGGCCATTCAAATTTTGATTTCCCCTTTGAGAAAAGGAGACTGTTTGCAACTCTGAGGACCTTTGAATTGAACACATATCCTGGCACGCGTGGCTGCGCCTGAGAGCTTGCAAAAGAGCTCGAGCTTGTGTGGCCAAGCCTGAGGTTGGGCGCAAGGGGAATTGTTTTTGTCGGCCTGTGTTTTCGAGCATTTTGGCTGGATGGACTGTCTAGGATGGCAACAGGGAAAACTTGGCGTTGAAAGTCATGTTCAAAGACAACAGCATCAACATCAAATGCGATGTTTTTGATTGGCAACTGGTCTATCAAGCCTTGTCCGCCCACGTTGGCCAATGAAGCGCTCGGGCACCAAGTACACACACACCCACGAGAAAGCCGTGGCAATTGCGAGGAACATTTTCGACCAGTGCCTGAAGCCGGCCGACAAGCACAACAAACTGGCGATCTGTTTCCATGTGGGTCCAACTTGCACACACGAGAGCTTGAACAATGCCTACGATGGGTTTGCTCGGAGGAGTTCAGGGGGAAATATTTCACGCGCGCGGCATGCGAGGAAGCTATAGCATGCCTCTTGCAACAACACAATCTTCGAGTACCGTTGCAACCAACACAAAGCATTTCTTCGTGGAGTAACGAGCAGGCTCTTAGACTTCAGCACCTTGCCCTCCGCGCAAGACGGAACCTTGCTGCTCGTGAATCCTACCGCTGGTGGGCAACCCCAATGGACAACGAAGAGACCCAGCCTGTAGCCCCTTGGCATGAAGAGGTGCTTTGGCAGTTTCTGAGAGAGTAGCAAACAATCCCGAAACAAAAAAAAGGTGTTGGCCTTTGTGGGACAAGTCACCCAATAATTCCTCTCTTTGTGTAAAGCTTGATCGAACACGAGTTTTCGGCGCAACTAAGGCTCCGGAGGATTGGCCAACGCATGCCTTTGTTGACAAGGCCCGGGCAGCGCTTACAAATGCTGGTGGCTTTCCCAACACCTTAAGTTCTGTACAAAGGATATGAGTTTGCCCACTGGGAGTAATGCGCCGGTGTTGAAGTTTCGACCCAATCAAGTTCCAACCCAACGAGACAAAACCGTTGCCAGGTGGCTGATGCTCCTCCCAAAGCTACTCGCCAAGTTTGCCTTGGTGGTCTGAAGCTGAAGAAGGAGCTTTCCCCTTGCTTTGAGTATGTTTGCGCTTTCGCTTGCGTAAGTTGGCCATGCAGGATTTGCCGAATGTACCAGCGTTTTCTGAAGTTCCTGCGCCCAAGAAAGCTGAGGAGAACAAGGAGGACTGACAATCTTTGATGAGTTTAGAGACGGGGCTTCCAAAAGAATGCTTGAGGGTTTCCACACAGTTCGCCGTGTCAGGAGTCAGTATCTCCGAAAAAGCAAGCCAATCCGCTCGAGCAGGTGGGGGGAGGGAGCCAACGGTGTGCAACTTGAGTTGGTTCCAAGCAATCTCCAAACTCCCACACAACTCCCTTTAGAGGTTTTACATTTTTGCAGCGGCGGTCTAAACAAACCAGTTCCAAGGAAAGGCCTTTGACATCTGGTGGTTTCCAACAGTTTCTTAGCCGTAACAGCTTGCAGTTCCAAGCAGCCCAAATGTAGTTTTGACCAAAAGGCTTTTGGACGTGCCCCTTGGGGTTTCCGGTCACAACCCTCTTTGAGCCCCGTGCAGGATTGACGGAAACCTGAAACCCCAAAAGTTCCAGAAACTGCAACGTGAATTTAGCCCTTTGTAACCCGTTTGCAAGGACTCTCAAGTTTGCTGGCGAACAAGCAGTGATGAGAACCTCGACACTGATGAGCTCTTGCGTGCTCCCACACTTCGGCTTTCGCCAAGTCTCTTGGAGCCCCCGCCCGAAGCATGCGAGGAGACCATCCCAGATGTTGAAGGGGCTGACGCCCAAAATTGGCCTCAGGATGAGGATTGGGGGGAGGATTCTTGGGTGGAGGATTCAGAATGGGGGGATGTGTGGGTGGAGGATACTCTGGAGGGTTCCTATGAAGGGTCTTGGGGGGAGGAGTGGTTTGGGGAGGAGGGGCCGACTGACAAGGAAGAAAGCCTGCCACCGGACAACTGGGCAGCTGAGCCACCAGAAGCAACAGCCCCGCCAGACACACAAACAGCCCCGCCAGACTCACAAAACCCAAGCCAAGCCAATGCCGGCAAGAAGATTGCTACAAAGTTGCGACACTTGACTGAGCCAGAGTGGCAGCCTCCCGAGCCAAAAGCCACAAAAGCAAAGTGCAAAGCCAAGGCAGGCCGAAAACAAAAAGACAAGGGCAAAGCCAGCCCTGCCAAGCTTGACGGTGACAACCAGCCAAAACGGGAAAACAAACCAACTGCGTACGCCTTGCTCAAGAAGAAGTTTTTGGAGCCTATGCAGATTTACTCTCGTGCCACCCAAGAGCAAAGGCGGGGTTACATTCCTTCAGCCATGCGCTTTGCCTCAAAGCCCCTTCTCAGGTGGAAGGAGTCCAAGGAGCGTGCGGAGTTTATTTCGGGGTTAACGCAGGCGGAAATCAAGCGCCGGCGTTACTAGGCTAGGGGAATTGCCTTAGATTCTGCTTGCTTGACAGCGCAACGCAATGGGGAAAATGTCATTCCGTAGTGCCGTGGCACGCGCGTGCATTGTCTTCCTGCTCCAGTTGATGTTGATCGTGAACCTGTCACTTGCTTGCTTTCAAGGCGCGTTTGCTGAATCCCAGACTTAGGACCTACACAACCAAAGCCTGGACATGTGCGCAAGCGCACTTTGGGTTGGATACAGTTTGAAGGGAACACAGAGTTGGCGACATAGCCTGTGCGAAGCCATGAAATATTCATTGCTGGCGCCCATCCTGGCTTGCTTGGTGGCGAGTTTCCTGGCTACTTTTCAGGTGCCTCAACATGAGAGGCACGCGTTGAACCAAGGTGTGGGCGAGGTGGACCCAGCCCATGAGCTTGACTTTGTGGAGCTCTTTGCAGGCTTGAAGGGGGGTGGTTGTGACCAAAACTCAAACCAAACAAAACTGTCAGTCTCATTTGAAAAGTCTTTGAACAACTGGTCCTTTTTTCTTCCCAACCCTGATTTGGGGCATATGCGCAACAAAAAACGCCCCCCAAGGGCGGCTCCTTTGGGTGGACCCTGAACCCCCCCCCCCTTTGTGGTCACACCCCATGAGGGTGGACCCTGAACCCCCCCCCCTTTCTGGTCCACGTTTCGGTTCTGGTCCACGCCCCAAAATTGGGAACAAATGAACTTGCCTTGGAATCTGCGGTCAGGGCGCCACGTGGTGACCAGCGCTGTGAATCTGGCAGGCCTCAGGGCCAGAGCGGTGGATGTGGAGTACTCTGCCAAAATGAATTTGGCTGGAACTTTTGGATTTCTACTTGGGTTGAACCTTGTCCGGCGGATCAGACCACAAGGAGTCCTTTGGATTGCTGCGCCGTGCAGCTCATGGATTTTTTTGAGCCGAGCAACAACGAAGAGATCGCCCCTGCGAATCAAAGGGACACGCCGATTCACAAAGGTGATTGAGGCAAACCGCCTGATCAAACGCGTCACATATTTGCCAGAGCCTGAGTGGCCAACAGTGCAATTGCTTGCTGTCTTTCGAACCGGCCTCCCTCAACTGTTTGAGGATCCCTGTCTTGGAACCGTGTTTGCAGGGCTCATGGGTTTTGTTTCGAAGATCCCAAAAAGTCCGTGAGCCAGGGTGGTCGAAAGTTGCAACTACTGCTGTGAGGATCAAATATGCGATCGCCAAAAACATCTACTTTGTCCTGGAAAATCCGCCTACGAGCCTGGTGTTCCGCATCCCCGCCTTGAAGGACTCCAGAGGTTGTTGAGCTGCAGTTGTTGAGCCTCAACCAAAGGCTTCGTTTGGTTGGGGGGGAGAGGGCAACTCAAAGGATTTTGTTTGGGACTCAACGAAAGGCTTTGTTTCGTTGGGGGCCTGATTGGTTGGGGGCTTGGTTTGGTAGGAAAGGAGCATCAACCTGGTTCAGCTGGAACGATTGGTTGGGAGCCTCAACCAAACACCTTGGGGAAAACCTCAACGGCTTGGTTCAGGGAGAGCCTCAAAAAATGGTGGGGGGAGAGGCTTTTGGTTGGGGGAGCCTTGGCTTGGTTTGGTTGGGGAGAACCTCAACTGGTCAGCCTCAAAAATGGTTGGGGGAGAGGCTTGGTTTGGTTGAGCCTCAACCTGGTTTGGGGGGGAGCCTCAACCTGGTTTGCTTTAAAGAGAGCCTGAGCCTCAACAAATGGCTTGGTTTGGTTGGGGGATCAAAAAAGTAGGTTTCAAGTTTGGGGCATTGACGGTTGCCGCCAGGCTCTCTTCAAGCAGGCCAACGCGAAGGGAGTGTGCCTGAGCTTGGGCGCAATGGGGGCAACCTCTCTCAAGCGGGTTACCTTGTGGGGCAATGCCCCATGGCTTGCGCAGCTGCCAGTGCCTATGACAGAGGTCAGGAGGCCTGCTTTTGACAATTGTGATTGATGAAAGTCTTCAAGGGTTTGCCTCAGTTAAGATGTGGCTTGGCGCAGGTGGGAACTCTCAAAGCTTGCCAGCTCGCTCAACATACAGGTTACAAAGACATGCGTGGGCTCTGATGGCAAGGCCAAGGTTGTCAGCCCCCAAGCTTGTTTGCTTCTTTGAACAAACGGTGTGACGAGCGTTCCTGGAGTGACTGGACCAAGGCTGGTGGAAAGGACTTGCGTGCTACGCAGTGTTATCCTGCTGGCTTGGGCCTAGCAGCGGTTTGGGTGCATTTAGCAAGCAAGCTGAACCATGTGCAGAAGTGCAACCTAGGGAAGCGTACTTCGTTGCGTGACTCTGAAACCCCACCCAGGTCGCTCGCCTTCTCAAGGAGGATTTGGACAAAGCTCCGCCGCAAAGAGTTGCTCCTGACGTGGGGCTGAGCTTTCAGGATGAAAGCGGGTCTGAGTCTGAGACAGGCCTTGAAGACCTGGTAGTTTGTGAGCCACCCTGAAAATCAAGGGGTCCTTTTTGGCTCTTCCTGTGTGCGGGTTGGCACGGAGGCCTGTTCGAACACCAAACATACTGCGCATGCAAGTTGTCACGTTGCCTGGTTGGGGGGGGGTGCACTAGCGTGTACTTCCGTGTACTTCCGTGTATCCAGCATCATTTTGACAAGGAATGCGTGTACTAGCGTGTACTAGCGTGTACCTGGGTGCACCTCCGTGTCGCAACAATCACAGCCTGTGTTCTTGCCCTACCTGCTGTGGGAGGAGTTCTGAGATGAACTCGCTGGGGTAAATATTGCAGCGTTGGAGTCAGGAATTTTGTGCGCAGGAAAACATGCCTCCGAAACATCTCATCTGTGAGGAAGTTTCGCGGTTTGGCGCTGAACGTTTTGAGCAGTGCTGTTCACGCAGGATTTTGGGTCGGTTTTGCTTAGACTTCTGTGTCGCGTTGCAATGGCTGGTGTGGAAGGTGAGACGCTTGGGGCGGAGAAGGGCGTGGGCAGCAAAGGCAAGCAAGGCAAGGAGGGCAAAGGCAAAGGCTGTGACGCAAACGCTAAAGGCAAACAGACCGGCAAGGGCAAACCGACTGGCAAGGGCAAGCAGCCTGGCAAGGGCAAGCAGCCTGGCAAGGGCAAACAGCCTGGCAAGGGCAAGCAGCCTGGCAAGGGCAAGCAAGCCAACCATGATGAGCACGAACAGCCTGGCGCAGATCCTGTCGACGCGCAGCATGGCAAGGGTGAGCAGCCTGGTGCAAACGCAGAGCAAACGGGCAAACCACCCAGCACGGACCCTGTCGACACGAAGTGTGGCAAGGGCGCAAACAAGGGCAAGCAGGCTGGCAAAGCCAGTAAGGGCAAGGGCAAAGGCAAGACACGGCTCCGCGCTGCAGACGACGTGGCGATGGTGGCTGTGGACGTTGCGCTGACAGAGACAGTTGAGGACACGCAAGTGGACTGGGTGGACGACCCGCTGTTGCTTAACCCAAAGCGCAGCTTTCCTGACATGGACTGGTCTTACGTGCGAGAAGACGTGGCTAGGCAGCGCATCAAGGCTATCAAGGCGTGCGACTGGTGGGATCACTTCCTGCAACAGTGCAACGCAACAGACGACGAGGGTGCGGAACACTTCGGGGTAGGGGACTTTCCTGACTGCGCAGAGGACCTCACGCTTTGGGATGAATACTTGCAGAACCACCGCGCTATCGAGGTGGAGCAGTTTGACAAGCAGAGCACGCCGCAGAAAAGTGAGGCGCCGACAGAGACCGAGACTGGAAGCAGCGCGGACAGCAAGCGCTAGCCTCAACCTGTTATGTTTTCATGGGTTGCTCCGCAATTTTCAACGGCTCTAGCATTCTTGGTTTGTCGCCTGAGGTGCTTGGAACGGGGACGTACTACTACATCCTTGATTTCTGATGGTTCCGGAGCAGTTCCCGTCAAGCCGGTTGCAACGGTTGATGAGCTACGGGCGGACTCAGCGAGTCGGGGCCTTACACGCATGATGCAAAGGAGCGAGGGGTTGCAAACACTTTGCGTGGCGCGTAGGTGACACAGTTGAGCCCCGAAGTGCGGCAGAAGATCGAGGCCTGAACCAGTGCTTGATGGTGTAAAGCCAACATGCTTTAACTTCCAGCAAACTCATGCGTGCTGCAGGCCTACAGCCAGCCATCTGACATGGATCCCGCAGAACGCAAACGCCAGCACGCAGCGCTCGACAGGCGCATGAAGGCGGCCGATGGCCAGAAACTTAAAAGGGCCTCCCCTTAAGGCAGCCTTTCAAGGGGCAACCGGGCCAAGCTTTTCCAAACAAGCGTTTGAGGCCTCAAGCCTGGGCTTCTGGAAAAATATCGCGCAGCTTGCGGCAAACCAGCCGAGAAGTGCTCTGGTGGCATATTGGCAAGAACATGTCTGGTGTTGTTTGGGATGCCCCCTTGCTCTTGCTATGCTCTACCATGAAACAACTTAGGTTCAAGCTTTTGAAAGCATTTATGCTGGACCGCGACCTGAGCGATGTGGTGATCGAACCCCACTACGTAGAGCGCCTCATTCTGCATTTCAAACTCCGCACCATGTTGGTGTTTGGGAACAGCAGGGTTACAGGTCCCCATTTTGCTTGAAAAGAATGCTAGGCCCTTGACTAAGTGCGCAACTTGGCCTACTTTTCGACCTGAGGCTCAGTCCAATTCTCAAACAAAAAGTTCCACTGTGATGTGGTTTCTTCGATGGTCAGCGCGCGCGAGGCTGTCGCAGCGCAAAGAGAGCGACGTCTACGACCGGGTGTCCTTGGCACAGTTGAGGCGCGAGTACACCTCCGACACGGAGAAGGCTTTCCTGGAGAACTTGATTGCCAGCAGTGGCCCTAGAAGTTGTCAGAGTGCAGGGATCCCTTTGCACCCTCTTTGTTCCCATCAAAATCGAAAGAAGAAGCCCAAACGAAGAAAGACGAGGGTTCCACAAATCTTGCCAAGCTCAAATCTGAGTTCCAACACACCCAAGGAGGCGACCTTTTGTTTGGGCGATGATGCGAAGTGCTTTCAACTGCGGCCACTTAGTAAACAACCCCAAGAGAGTACAAAATAACTTTGAGTGGCCCCGAGTAAATGCGAGAGCTCTGCCCCACGGTTTGCTACGCTTCTCAAAGTGAACATGGTTCTAAGGTCAGGAGGGTGTGCCGCACCCGCAAGCGCCGGACGACCCTGAGATGCGGTTGTACCGGGTGTTCAGGCGATTCAGGGAGGAGAGTGCCCTGGCAGCCAATGCCCAAACACCTAGCTCGCCTTTATTTGGGCACCTTTTGCAACCATCCTCTGCGCAACATGACATCTAGGTGTTGGACCTTGCTACAAGTGATTTTGCCCCCTTTAGGTTCAGACATCAAGGAGGTCGGCGTCCGAACGTCTGCGCGTGGGGCTGTGCCACAAAGTGAAGCTGCCAGGGCAGCGGTGCAGGAGGTGCTTGATAGCAAAATGGTGGGCTTCGATGCGGATGAGTCCAACACAGGCCCTCCTTCAAAGAAGAGGAAGGCCAAGGCCAAGGCGAAGAGCAAGTCGACCACGAGCAATGCGTCCTCCGGGCGCTCTGCAGAGGAGCAAGCAAAGAAAGACTTCGATTCGGCCCTTTCTGCGACCCTTGATGGCATCCTTGAACCTGTAAAGAAAAACACAGTTACCGCCGAAAGGCTTTTTTGATGTGCTGTTTTTGACGGGGGCCAAGCCAAAACCAACCACGTAAACTCTCAACCTTTTTCCTGTCATTACGGGTGGATCGACCGGCCCTCTTAAGACAGTGTTTTTCAATGTGGAGCTGATGTTGGAAACTCAGGTGTGGGAAGCTCTGCGAGAAAACCCGAAGCATGGCCCACAAGCTGGCCACCTGTGGCTTGAGGAACCAGGAGGCAGAAGAACAAGTTGCTTTTGGCAAAAACAGGGGCAGACGTTTCTAGGCTTGTACGATGGATGGCCAATGCGAATTTCAACTGATGTTTCCCTGGAGGCTGCTGTGGCTTCGTTGGGCCACACCTTTGAGAGGCTGAATGGAATCATTTGCGAGCGTCTTGTTTGCAGTGAGTGTGAAACTTGAAACTTTTTGTCGAGGGTGAACTCATTGAATTGAAACTTGAAACCCAGCAGCAATTCCAGCTGTTCTGAGGGTGAACTCTGCAATCTTCCAAGCGAAGCCCTTTGAAGAGTACTCCAAGCTGTTTGACGGGCACAAGACCGCCATTGAGGCGCAGGGTCTGAGACAACACACTAGGGTGATGTTGAGGTGCTGTTGAGGTGCAATTCCCAAAGCAATTGTGGCAGGCTGCAGTGCACGAAGTTCAAGAAGCTGAAGTCATCTCGAACGCCCACACCCGCCGAACCTTGTTTGCACCACACCTCACTCTTTCAAGGGAGGAGGGCCACTTTGCAAACTTTGAGAACTATAAAGGGTGCATCGTTACCCCAAATATCTGACACGTCCCGCCCCTTGCGCGAGGACTGGAGGCCCAGAAGCGCAAGGCCGACAAGGCCGCTGAGAAGGCTTCGAAAAAGTCTAGAGGATGTTGATCGCAATCTTAGAGGGTTTTTGGCAAATTACGATGTAATTGCCTACCGGGGCGCTGATCGATCCGCCTGTTCATGGGGTAGCGAGTGGCTGCTGACTTTAGAACACAACTTAGCGTGCAACTCTACACACACTTTCTGAATGACACCTCTGACTGCACGCTGAGATGTGCCAGTAGCATCTCACTCTGAGGCTTGGTCTGAAGCTCAAAAATGAAAAAGAATGCGCGTCATTCCCTAACTTCAGTTTGAACCAGGCTTGTTTTGATTGGCATCGACCCTGACATCTATGCATGCTCAAGATGAGGCCATGGCCTACTTGGGGCCATGGCCTACTTGGGGCCACGGCCTGCTGGGGCTACGGGGCGCCACACTTTCGAAACAAAAAAAATCAGGAACACCCTCTGAATTGCTTGTGGATACGGGGCTCAAAAAAATCCTGAAACTGCCTTCGAAAAGGAAAATCCAGGAACACCCTCTGAATTGCAACAGGGCACATATATGGCAACTCTCTTGTTTTGATCAGCAAACATGTCTGGTGTCGCCGATGTGGTCAACAGCCTGGTGTCGGAAGTCCTGGATATGCTGGGCAAGGGTGAGGCGTGGGCACCGCCATTGCCGTGCGTGTTTCCTGCCCTACCCTGCTAGATCACCCTGGAGCGATTGAAGAATATTCTGACCAAGCTTCGGGGCATGCCTTCTGTTTTGGTCCCGAGCCTTTGCTCCCCTCATGCATCAGTGGCTTAATCCGCAAGTTCCCAAGCTACAGCCAAGGAACAGCATATTGGATCTGGCAAACCGAATTCATGGAAAAAGAACTTCTTGGAGCATTGGTTATCCCCTGGAACAATGGACGAAGAGGCAGCCCTGGAGAGACTTGGCATATTCTATTGTTGGTAGGGTTTTTTTGTTGCTTCTGAACCTGTGTTGAGCCATCGCTGTGCCGAGGATCGTTGATGCCACAGAGCTTTCGGATCCGCCTGCCGTGTGACCCTTGCCAACCTCAATCGCCGATGCCCGAAAGATTTTCTTGGAGGGCTGATGTAGTTTAAGTTTAAGGGTTCATGCTTGAAGGAAACGCGAAACCCGCCCAAGGAATACCCTGATGATCAATCGCGCTATGCCCGGCGAGAACACATAGACCAACATGTGCTACTTCCCCATGAAACTGTCGGGGCGCTCTTCCGCTTTCCGGATGTGTTTCGGGAGATTGTGTCGGGGCCTCCTGGCGTGTCTTGGCAACGGTTCCACCACAGCTGAAAGCTTCCAGGTCTTGGATCTAGCTGAGGCAATTGAAGAGTATTGGAAAGAGAATGAACATCTTCCATGGTACAGGGAACATCCAATTTTGCGCGCCCTTTGGTTTGCAACTTGCTTATTTACAACGCAATGCTTTCGAGCCAAGTTGAACTCCCCTGGTCAAGGCTACTGCTGGCCGAAGCCGAGTGATCCCTCTCAGATTTTACGGGGACGGGGCCGAAGCAAGGAGCGCCTCTGGCTTGTTTGAGTGGCTATTTGGCTTTGTGACGTTTGTTCTTGGCTGGTCCGCGTTGTTGAATAAGGACGGCAACATTATGAAGTGATGAGCTTATTGACTGTGGTGAGTGGAAAATCCAGCACTATAGACACAAGACTTTTGAACTTTAGCTGGCATTGTGTGTGTGATCGGGTGGGGGGACCTACTGAAATGGCCGAGCGAACCAAGGATCACATGTTTGAACACATCCTATTGCGGGTCCAGCGCTCGAAAGATTCTCTTGGAGCTGGTTGCGTGGAGCTTTCAGGCCTTGAGCGCCGCGCCTGAAGTACAAACTGGAAACGCTTTGGGAAAGAACGTGTCCTTGAGTTAACACTTTGTCTCTGAACATTTTGTCTCTGAAGAATTTGTTGCTCTTCGAGTAGCTCCCCAAGAATTCAAGTAGGGTGACTGGTGTCCGTCAATCATTTCCACAAAAATCAGGACGAATCGGCGATGACCAATTAGTCAGTTGAAAATGAGTATGTTTATGCACGGTTGTATTGAACTAGGATGACCCATGGCAAGATGGTTCAGTTCCCAGATGAACAAGCGACCAAATCAAGAGACAACTTTCTTCGTGCTTGCTTTCTCTAAACAATTAGGTTCCCTTTGAAGTTCTTTCTCAAGGGTCTTCCCGCTTTCATCTTTGGGAGCTGTTTGAGTTTGGAGACAAGCTGTCGTGCAAATCAAATTATTTGCCAAAAGTCATCCCATTTTCTGGGGGGAGCTGTCTGAAGTGCACCAGCTTTGACAAAGGAAAGAATCATTTGACAAGGGTCGCTACGCCTTTTCTAACCACCAGTTTGCCTGAAGATATGCCATCGCGCAATGACAAGTTCTTCTCAAGAACCTCATTTTTGGGGAGACGATTGAAGGACACTGATTTGTTGGGAGACTAAATTCGATATGACCGTCATGCATCTTTTGGGGCTTGTGCGACTAATTGGCCAACCAGTTTGTCTCAAAAACCTTCATACGCTTGTAGGACGCTTGTTTGTTGGGAAACGGCCATCAGGCAAAAAGGGTATCTTTGACAAGGGTCATGCTAGTTCAACATGACTGTCACGCATCTTTTGGGAATGGACAAAGGCTAACTGTCACGCAAAAAAAACGTTGGATTTTGGGGCGCCAATATTGAAGACAAACCATCGCACAACGATAAGTTCTTCTCAAAGAACCTTCAGGTTTGGGGAGATGCTGGAGGCATGCTTATTTGTTATTTGTTGGAGACCATCAGGCAAAAAGGATACCTGTGACAAGCGTCATGTTAGTTCAATGCGACCACTGGGACTTGTCAAGGATTTGGATTGGCGACGCAGAGCAGTTCGGCTGTTTCGTCAGAATCTACCCCCCTATGCACAACCAGGGAAAGTTTTATCTTCTTAGGAGTTGTTGGTGTCTTGTTACGTGAACTTTTTGTGGGGGGGGTGGTGTTTCTTTTCTTTGTTTGGCGTGTAGTGGGGGTGTCTTCGTGTTGGTTGCTTTTTTTTGATTCGTGGTGTGTTTTCCATTTTATTTTTTATTTTTTCGTTATGCGGGTGTTTTTTTTTTGTTGGGCTGTTTTTCTATCTTGCATTGTCTTTTTTGCGTTTTTCTTTTGTTTAGAGGAAAAAGGGCAGGAAGCGTGTGTGCACCGGCGTATGTTTTTTGCCTGCGCCGCGCGTGACTGCTAATCGCGCGCTGGCAATTCTTTGCGCGCACGGAGGTGCCGTTAACGTTTCGCTACTGGCATTGTTTGCGCGCGCGGACGTGCCGTTAACGTTTCGCTTGCCCAGTCATTCCCTGCACCCTGCGGTATTCAAGGCAAGGGCGTCTACTGGCAATTGTTTGCGCGCGCGGAGGTGCCGTTAACGTTTCGCTTGCCCACACGTTCCCTGCGCCCTGCGGTATCCAAGGCAACGGCGTCTACCCGAGCTGCGACCCGTATGGTGCGGAGTTCTCTGAGACTTATATGCCAGAGCGTTACAAGCTTGCAGGTTTGGCCCTCGCTGGCAACTACAAGTTTGTACTGGATGGAGTTCAGGCTGACCAGGACTATGTTAGGCTACTGTTTACGCTGGAACAGTTTTTTTCCAAGACTGAGTGTTGCGCGTACTGCAGCGCTACCTCACGCACTGTGCCTGGCGTTAGCAGCGAGATGCTCTACACAAACTTCAGCCCAGCGGCTCTGCACCAAACAACCTGCATTTCTTCCCGCGAAGAATGGATCAATGTGCACGGCGACAGCCCGCTCCTTTCAGTACCTGGCTTCTTACCACACCGGCGCATTTTTCCCGACTGGATGCACGTCACTGATCTGGCCATTGCTCCAGACCTGATTGGGTCACTCCTTCTTGACCTTACGGACAGCAAGAACACTTTCGCTGGAAACTCACCCCCCCCCCCCCCCCCCCCCCCCCTCCCCCCCTTTCGCTGGAAACTCACGCGAGCTACGCCTTAAGGCTGCTTTTGAGTCTTACCGCAGCTGGTGCAATTTGAATGATATTACAGACAGGTGTATGTCCCGCATGTTTAGCGCGGCCACACTAAAACCAGGTGTGGTTTTCCCTTACATCTCGCAGCGAACTATGTCTGGGACGGCGTGCAGGTTTGTCATTCAATGGCTGGCTGGTGTGATGCGGCAAGTCGCTTCTGCTGACCCCAGCTCGGAACGCATGCGCCTGTGTTAAATTTCTTGCTCAACGTTTGCTTTTCCTTTGGGTAGATTTGCGGTGTGGCTTGCGGCTAAATACAGTTTTGGTAGACTTTACACTCTTATCAGCAGAGTTTTTTTGCTTTCGCTGCGCAAATCCAAGGACCCAAGCGGGCACTGTCTGCGCAATGGCAAATATGGCGGAGATCATGGCCCGCAACACCAGGGTCCTGACTGAATCTGACATGCGTTTGTACAAAATGTGCGCGCTTGCAATGCGGTGCGGTTATATGAAGATGGCCGTTTCCGCGCACTCAAAGCGCCAACTTCGTTGGAAACTTAGACCTAAGTGGCATCAGCTTGCGTGTCACTTGGTGCCCCTGGCGCCGCTGAATCCGAGATATTTTGCGAATTACTTAGATGAAGATTATGTGCGCAGAATTAAGCAGTTGGCGGTGCGGCGCACTGCTGCGGGCATGAGCTCCGAGGTTTGCCAGCGATACTGCATTCAAGTTTGCCTTCGCTGGGCCTCACTGTATGGCAACGGAGTGCAGCTGTGAAAAGAATTGCTGAGAGCGCTTAGTTTAAGCAACGCAGGGCAGTAAATGCGTGGTTGAAGCTTCCTTTTTTTGGTTCTTGGGGTGGCAGCTGGCTAGTTGAGGAACATAAAGAATGCGTTTGCAGTTAATTCTGTATGTGTAGAAAATATGAAGTCTTTTTTTATATCTATATGTATGTATGTGAATGCGTATACATCAACAAATAAGTACACGCACATACACATATGTACACATATATATATATATGTATACACATATAAAAATAGTTGTATATTCAACCCCCCATGTTTCCCGCGGCAAGGACCTTTGTTGTTTCTTGCGTGAATGTTTTTCTGACATCTTGTTTTTGCTGATTTTCAATCTTGCCAGGGCTTGTGCTCCCAAACGTACTTTGACTCAAGTCAAGTAGAAAAAGGAAAGTCTTGAAGTTGCAGCAAATGTTGGTTGAAAGCAAACAAACAAATGTAACTCTTTGTTTGGCTCAAGTGCAGCAGTGCGCTCAGTCTGGCAGGCGTGCTCAGTGCTTAAGAAGGTCGCCAAGGTCGCCAAGGCTAAGTGTTCAAGCGCGTCGGCCAGCCTCTCAAGAGATTCCCAACAGTCAGCAAGAGCAGGATGTGTCTGTCTTGCAAGTGTTCGGCTGTGGCAAAGGCACCTAAAAAAGCACCCGGTGTCGAAATGCAAATCCGCACTGGTACTGCTATATTCGAATTTGCCAGCTGCGTTTTGTCGCTGGACGGCCCGCCCTGGGATGCGTACCCTTCTCCAACGCCTCCGGATTCACCTTGGTGAGGTTTTTCGCCCAATCCGGGACGTGTACCGGGCCCGGTCGTCGGACCCAGCGGCGCAAAGATACGGACCTCTCCGACCCGTTTGCTCATCATCCAGCGCAGGACCGAGAGCTGCACCTCCGGGTCCTTGGTGTCCAGGCCCACCGGGGTGGCGGACGGCTTGTCAGGGCCCTCGGCACCTCAGCTCGTCACGCCAGAGCCCGAGGCTGGGGGGATGGTGGGCGGCCTGTCAGGGCCCTCGGCACCTGGGCGCCAGAGCCCCCCGCCTTTGGCATGGGGATCCCTGTCAGGTCCGGCAGATCTGACAGGAGGGCCGCCGGGGAGTCCGTGAGGGATGTGAGGTCGTCCATACTGAAGTCCCTCCATGCCGTTGTCGGCTCGAAGACCCCAGTCTCAATGGCGACCCGGACCTCACTAGGCCACGCACTGAAGGGAGGCGCGATGGGCTCGAGCATTCTGGTTTCGAGGGAGCCCTTTGCCTGTCTGGCTTGGTGTTTCGCTTTCGCCTCTTCCGCAGTCGTCTGGGCCTGGAGGAGCTCCGGTGTGGGTCTCCCCCAGTCCGCACCCAGCTTGTCCAGCAGCTTCTCACGGAAGAGGTCCAAGTCCAGGTTCTTCAGGAGCAGGCCTCCATCACCTCCTCCGTCAATGGCCCCCCCTTGAAGTTTGTGGAGGACCGCCGCGGCACCGCTTCCACCTGGTCCGCCTTCTTGGCCTCCTCCTGGGCGATGGTGGTGGCGTTGAGCCGGGTCTGAATCTTGAAGGCCTTCACCGCAGACGGGTGGAAGGCTCTGCATTCCTGGCCCTCTTCCTTGTCGCCTGGCAATGGGGGCCTCTCCCCCGGTGGGGCCGTCAGAAACTCCTCGTCCAGCTCCATGCAGTTCCTGATCACCGCCCGGACCGAGGAGGGGACGAAGTCCGAGAAGCTGGCCTGGTCCGGGTTCTCGCAGGCCATCGGGTCGGTGGCCAGCTCGCTGACGTCCACCGAGGCACTGAGCTTGAGGTCGCGGGCCCGGTCCGTGTCAGGGCCTTTGGCACCCGCGGACCGGGCCGCCGTCCAGACCGCATTGCCCTGGTCATCCACCGTCAACTGCCAATGCGTGCCCGCCATCTCCAGGGTGGCCGAGTTGGTCGCCGTGTCAATGGGCTCCGTCTTCTTGCCACACCCCATGCACTTCGTGGCGCCCTTCTTCACCCAGGGCATGGTGCAGCAGGGGCAGATCCAGGATGTGGGCACCTTGCCCAGGGGCGGTTCTCCAGGCCCCCGTACCCCAAGCCAGCGCGCTTGCCAACCTGCTGTCCCGGGGTGCTGAGCCGGGCCTCATGCTCGTACTTCATCTTGGCGATGTAGAAGGCCTCCACAACGCGCTCCAGGCCCCCCCGCTTGAGTTGGGGGCCCTCAAAGCCCCGCAGGAGCCGCTGGACGTTGGCCTGCAGTCAGCGCAGCCTAGTGGCCGTGGTCGCATCGAAGCAAGGGAAGTCGCCCGCCATCTGCTCGTCGCTGAACTGGTAGAGGCCCTCCGAGACCTTGAGGGCCTTGGTGAACACGCTCCCCCCCGGCGGGGGGGCTGCGGGGTTCTCATCCTCCTCCGAGGACGCCTGCTCCTTGACCTTCGCCATCAGCTCCCGGCGCCTCTGCCACTTGGCGTCTGCCCGGGCATCCAGGCGGGCCTCCTCCAAGCGGGCTGCAGCCGAGGGGGACCTGGGCATCGGCAGCTCCTTCTCGTCCTTTGCCAGGAGCTCCTCCATGGGCACGTCCTCCTCCGGCGGGTTCAGGAGCTCCAGGAACGCCCCTGGGGGGCGTGTCAGGGCCTTCGGCACCTGCGCCACCCCAGGGGCTGCATCTTCCATCGGATCATCCTCTGCCTTGCGCTTGGCCGGGATAAGGGGGGCCTGCTCCAGCTCATCTGCGCTGGAGAAGAAACGCTCGTCAGGTGCCTGAGGGACCTCAGCAGCCAAAACGGTCCATCCTTCTTCCTCCCTCTTCACGAGGTTCGCCAGGTACTTTGCCATGGAGGCCTTTGCCTTAGCCTTGGCCTCTGCTACCGCGGCACCAGCGTAGGCGGGGGCGTACATGGCTTTGAGAGTAGGGGAAAGAAAGATTTCAAATCACAAGACAAAAGATCAAAAGGTCCACTTGAGCCAAAATGGTGGCCCAAGTGGATACTTATTAAGAGTCAAGACAAGCGACCACCTGCGGTTAACGCTTTAGCCCAACGTTGTCGGGTTCCCTTCTTAGGGAGCCTTGACTTTGAGAACCAAAGGGGCGGGCCCCTTTTCCCATTTGAGGCTGAAGGCGCGAGGTTTGCAAGCGCTCCGCGCAAAAAAGTAGACGAAGCCGGGCGGCTGTTTGGCTCTGGCTGTGTTCCACTTCGGCTTCGCGGCGCGCGGCCTTCGATGGAGCTGCGCCGCGGGTGGCTCGAGCCTCAGTCTGCGTGTCGGACTGGCTCTACAGTCGACCCCCCGCGTTGCCCAAGGCCGTCCGTCGACTGCGCTCGATTTCGAAAAAACCGGCTGTGGAGGATGGCGGCCACTGCGATAACCCGGTCGGGGAGCGTTCTTTCGAGAACCTCTTCGGCGTGTCCGCCGTTGTCAGGAAGGCGGGGTCATCCGAGGAAACAGCCGTCAGGCGCCCATCCGCGCCTTGGGCCGGGGTTAACAGCCTTGGTCGAAGCCTTCCAGACCTTTGCCGGGGAAGCTTCTCTGGCGATGTCCCAGCGGCAGAGGACCCAGAGAAGCAGAGGCGAAGAGCTGCGGGCAGGCGTGGCTTGGCCGAAGCCACGTTTCAGCGACCGACTTGCAGGAGCAAGGGGAGAGCGCTTGCGCTCAGCGAACTTTGCGACTGCGTCTTGGCGCTGGAACGCAAGCTGCGGGGGGAGGGCCTGGGTGCCTCAGTGAACCTTGCAGCCGAGCCAACGGACGAACGTTTCGACGACGAGCGCCGCCGCGTCACGTGAGAACGCGCGCGCCGGCCAAGAGAAAGCGGGCCGCGCTGCGTCAAGAAGCGTCTCCAGAGCAACGGCGCTCTTTCGGTCGCGCGGGGCGACGTCGAGCGCGGCGAGGAACGTGCTTAATCGAGCTTGAGCGTCCCGGAGAAAGAAAAAAACAAGGCCGCCTTGCTTGAAACTTTAAGCCCAGTAAGCCAGGGCGACCGCTGGTTCCATTGTTCCAAGCTGCGTTATTCGCAGCTGTTCGCAGTTCAAACCTTGCATTGGCACGCTTTGCGACATGACTTCGGAGCCGTCGCAGCCTTAAACGTTGCGAGCCTTTCCTTGGTCGCTCGGGCCGTTCTCCACTCAGGCTCGCGGATCTTACGTCGTGCCCGGCAAAGGTCTTGCTGTGCGATTTGTTTTTCAAAATCTCAGTGGAAGGGTGGGCCGAGTTCGACGCCGTTTTCTTCAGCTTGGGAGGCGCGGACTGTTCAAGACAGACGTCCAAGACTCTTGTAGTTTTTTCAACGCCAGGAGAGCGTGTGCTGACCCAAACGCACGGCGACTACCGACACTGGGGCTGGCCAGTGAGCTGGGACGAAGTTGTGTATTTTGCGCGCAAGAAGTTGGGCGGGCTTGTGCAAGTTTTGTTGGTTGGCAGAACAAAGCGGCTGCCAACCAACGCTCTCCTTTTAGATCCGTCGTGGCACAAAACCCGCCGGGCGCGCGAGAAGATGTCCCAGCTGCAGCACGTGCAACGCTGCTTCGAAGCGAATTTGGCGGCGCTGAAGCGCGACGAGCTGCCACAAGTTTCACCCTTTGAGCCCATGATCGACGAATAGCGAAAGAACGGAGAGGGAGAAAACACACAAGTGACAAAGTTTGGAAACGCTTGGCGGGCCAAACGATTCTGCAGCATTTGAGAACGCGCGCGACGTCTCGCGCCGCTGCCCTGCAAGGCCTTAAGACTGCGCCTTGGATTGCCTCTCGGGCGTGCCTTGGCTTGGACGCGCCTTGGACTGCCTCTTGAGCGCGCCTTGGCCTGCTCCTTGGGTCGCTTTGGGGGAACAGGGGCGGACCCGGGGAGAGTCAAGCCTGGTGCCTTTTTCAAGGGGGGTCGTTTTGCGCCCTCTGCAGGGAGCCTTAACTGCGCCTTCTAAAGCGAGGGGGCGTGTAATTGGGCGGGCGAGCCCGCCTTGGATTGCCTCTTGGATGCGCCTTGGGTTGCTCCTTGGATAAGCCTGCCAGTCGCCGCCTTAGCTTGTCGGCGCCCCGCGACGCGCCTTGGGTCGCCCCTTGGCTGGCAATCAAGCGCCTTGGTCGTGTCTTGGCTCGCGCCTTGGGTTGTGCCCCGGCTCAAGGTCAAGCGCCTTGGCGCCCTTAAGGGGGCCTCCCTTTATAGGGAGCCTTGACTGCGTTGCCTTGGATTGCCTCTCGGGCGTGCCTTGCATTAGGATGCGCCTTGGCCTGCCTCTTGGCTGCGCCTTGGCCTGCTCCTTGGGTTGCTTTGGGGGAACAGAGGCGGACCCGGAAGAGTCAAGTTGAGCGCCTTGGCCCTCAGCAAAACTAGGCTGCAGCAGTTCCTCGCGGCGTCCCAAAAACGCCCCTGCCCCGCCATGGCTCTGGAGAGCAACTGCGCGGCGGCGCTGCTCGGGGCTTCGGCATGGGAAGCCGCCGCGTTCTACGCGGCTTTCCTGCCCACCATCGCCGCGTTCTACGCGGCTATGCCCACCTCTGCCAAGGAAATCGCGGAGCGCTGCGGCGAGAGGACGCTGTTCACGACGGCCGGCGCGCGGCCCGCCTCGTGGCCGACCTTGTCGCGCTCAAGGTGCTAGCGCTGTGCTCGCGGCTCGGCTGCCGGCCGAGCGTGCGAGACTACAGCGCGGTCGTGCGGAAGGCAGTGAAGTTGACCGGCCTGGCGCTCACGGCGGACAAGAAGTCGCAGCTGGCGCAGGCCATGGCCCTCCAACTTCGGCGCGCTTGCCAATGACCCCCGCTGACGCCGAGCAAAAAGCGCTGAGCGAGGCACTGCGCAGGGCGAAGTTTAAGGGCGTTGCTTTTGGGTTGGCCAGAGCCCGCAACGAAGGGGGCCTCTGAGGGTCGCTTGTCGCTTGCTCTCCGGACTTGCCTAACGCCCGCTAGAACCCTTTCGGCTTTAACGATCTAGCGCAGCGCCTCGACCGCCGCCCCCCTTGCAGCCATGCCCCGCTGGCCAAGTGGGTTGCCGAGCAAGAGTCCGTGCTTGGAGACTGAGTGAGCGGGCCCGGCGCGCAGACTGTTTGCATTGAAGACGCAGGAAAAGCGCAAAGCGATTTGGAGAGTCGAGTCGGCTTGCGGAAGTTGGCCGTTTGAGCCCCGGCCTTTGCCAGCCGTCGCGATCTCGCGGCCGCCGCAGCTGCTAAGTAGCCACAGCTCTTGCAACGAGCCCCTTTCGCGGCCTAGTTCTCACAACTCATGGCGGACGGGGGCGTGCCTGCAGTGGGAGATCGCGTCCTGGTGATGCGGCAGCCGTGGCTGGACCTTGTGTTGAGCGGCGAGAAGACCTTGGAACTACGAGCGACCAGGCACGCGCTTGGCCGCGTGTGGCTGGGCATGGGCGGCAAGGTCTACGGCGGCGTGACCATCGCCGGCTCCCGCGTCCTCAGCGAGGCAGAGTTCCACGAGTTCGCGGACCAGCACCTGTGGCCGCGGGACGCGGCCCTGCCGTACGAAAGGCGCGTCTGCGGGCTAGCCTTGACCGCGCCGCAACGCCTGGCGGAGCCGATCCCGTACTGGCGCCCGCCCGGCGCCGTCGGAGTTAACATCTTCCGGAGGACGGCCGAGGACGCCCCGCCTGCGCGGCCCAAGGGCGGCGGCAAGAAGACGCGCCCTGGAAGCACGCCGCCGACCCAAATCGACAGCCAAGCGATGACGGGGACGGATGGAGAGAAGGCGGGGAGCGAGGCCGAGGCCGAGCGATGAAGCCGCCCGGCCGACGTAGTTCTTGCAGTTCGGCGCGGTGTTTGGAGCGGCGAAAAAGACGGCGGGCGCGCGCTATTAAGGAGGGGCTTCGATCAGGGTTCCCTGCGTTTCCCATTTTCGAGGGTTTTTGGCGTCGCCTCTCTGGACATTTGAAAACGGGTTTCCCTTTGGCCGGTGCGACCTTTGAAGGGGAAATGTGTGAAGCCGCGTCGCCGGTCGCTTTATCCCAGGACTCCGGCGTCCAAGCCTAGCACCGCTAGAATCCTTTCAGGACCTCCCTCGCCTTGCAGCCATGCCCGCAAAGCGCCGCCTCTTGACAAGCGGCCTGCAGTTCAACGGCACGGCGAAGAAGGCTCGCGGTGCGCAGTTGTGTCTACCCGCGTCCTTTTTTTTCTTGTTATTGTTATTTTTTTTTATTTCATTTTGTTTTTTTTTTTTTGTTTTGTTTTTTTTTTGTTTGTTGTTTTTTTTTTTTTTTTTTTGTTTTCTTTTTTTGTTTTGTCGTTTTTTTTGTTTTTTTTTTTTTTTGTTCTTTTTTTGTAAGTTTTTTTTTTTTTATGTTTTTTTTTTTTTTTATTTTTTTTGTTTTTTTTTTTTATTTTTTCTTTTTTATTGTTTTTTGTTTTTTTTTTTTTTTCTTTGTCTCTTTTTTTTTTTGCGTTCGCCGCCGTGCGTCCGTGGGGGAAGGCTTTCCCGTTCTTCGAGGGCTTGGAGACGGACGTCCCGCTGTGGCAGGTGCAGATTGTGGGCTCCGCCAAGGACGCGTTTGGGCCCGGCAAGGCCCTGAAGTTCTCGCGCGAGGCCCTGCTTGAGCACCCCGACAAGGACGTCCGCTGCCTGGAGTCCTTGGAGAAAGTTCTCCGCGTCAAGTTGAACATCGGCGCCCCGCCGGCCCAAGGCGTCATCGACCCCGACGACGTGGGCGTCGTGCCGTGGAACGTGGCGGTCTATTGCGCGGGCGCCGATCCGTCCCCCGCGCTGGACTTCGTGACCTTTGTCCTGGACCATAAGAAGCGCGTCGGCGAACTGGCCGTGGTTCCGCGGCTCGGCCTCTTGACCACGCCGCGCGGCTTCGACTTTGGGAAGGATTTTTCGCGCTGGGTGCGGATGGACTTCCCGCTGCCCAAGCCGTTTGCCGTCGGGCCGCCCAAGGGCCGCCGCCACGTCGTGTGCCAGCTGGAGCTCGCTCGAGCTGAGGCGGCCGGGGGCGGAGAGGAGCAGCCGGAAGAGGAAGACGACGAGGAAAAGCCGAGTCAGGGGTCGGGGCGAGCGGAAAACCCCGCAGGCGGCCGCCGCTACTCGCTGCTCTTCTACGGCGGCATCTACGCCTACCGCGGCCGCTTTGACGAGAAGGACGTCCCTGGAGCGCACGCCCCGAGCCCCAGCGGGCGGGACCGCGACTACTTGGATGACCGGCTTGGTTGCTATCTACTTGTAGCAACTTAAAGCAACTTACTACTTGACTTGGCAGACTTACGAGGCGAACTTAGCAACTAGTTACGGGCCGACTTACTATGTGAACTTAAGAATAGGCGCTAAGTAGGCCGCGGAGCACTTAGTAAGTGGTTTGGCTTAGTTACCTAAGCAAGCTATGTTTGCCGGGCCTACTTAGTAACTAGGATAGAGTGGTTGCGTAAGTCTGCCAAGTCCACGTGGCATACTTAGCAAGTAGGCCGCTAAGTAGGATAAGCGTCGTTGGTAAACTTAGGTATGTACAAAGATAGCTAAGCTACACACATAGCACGTCTCACGTTTCGCAGCGCATATTACTTGGCGGTAGCTGCACATGCGCGCTTTCAATCTGCTGCTGCCGTGGCTTTTGCTTTGGACAAAACAGGTGTAAACGCATGCATGTGTGTTCCAAACTGAATTGTCACATGTGCATCAAGTTGTTTATGCGCGAGTGTCAAACGGGTGTTTCAAAAAATGACCATCCAAATTGGGTTCGGGAGTCGGTTCATGCAAATCGTTTGCTTTGCTGCGGCAAGCTTACAAACACCTATGTGAAAAAACGGCGGCTCATCCAAAATCAAGAAAACAACGCGCTTGTTTTCTCCGGCACGTCTTGCAACACTTCTCTGCGGGCCACATCACCAAGTAGTGGATGGAACCACTGACGGCGTGGAGGTGGCGCCATCCCGGTGAATACAGACATCCATTATCTGAGACAGGTCTGCCACAAGACTCTCGGCGCTCTTCTGGAACTTGTTGCTGCCCAAGGCGTTCCACTGCGTAACGCAGCAAAAGTTCTTGCCCATGGCAGTTGCAAAGAAATTCACTTCGCCCAAACACTGATCACCCGCATCGCCAACCAGCCTGACAACATCGCCAGCTGAAGCCTTTGAGCCAGGACTGAAAAACGCAGTTCGACTCACGCGAATTTCTCTGTCGAACCCAAGCTTGTGAAATTCCTGGCTGATTGCAGGCCCTGCTGCAGCTGGGCTACACAAGCCTCCATAGTATGGCTCACCAGGCGTGCCCGAAAGAGAATCCAGACTGTCACCCACTGCATCCACTATGACAGATCTTTCAAACTTGGACCATGTGTTCGTAATGAGATTGGCGTGGCGTTTGATTTCCTTGTGCTTGCGCTCGTGCACCCAGCACGAGACTAAAGTCTTGTGCTGGGTGCACTGAGCTGGCAGGTGCAGCGCGTAGTGGTGTTTCGGCAGGAAACGCTCATATAGAGCTACATACCCTTGCAAGTGCCTCTCAATTGCCAGTCGAAGAGCCTCAGGGTCCCAGCCATCTTTTTTTTGCCGGACAAGTAAATCCAAGACTCTGCAGAGCCTGAAGTAACTGGCACACTCTGCTTTCAAGGCTTCAAGCTCGCCGTGCTTCCGCAACTCCCACAGGATGAACCTGACGACAGAGTAAACGCTCAAACATTCACTTGCTGAGCATTTGATGTCGCCATCCTGATCTTCTTTTGCGAATATGTTCACACCAGTCACACCTCGACCGGACAAGTAAGATGGCCAGGTGAATCTGTTGAGTTCGTCACGCAGCCTTTCCTGACCGACTCCATGCGCAGACAGCTTGCCGACCAAAGCGCCAAGCTCAACATTCCACAGACCTCCAACTGCATAGGTATGCATCCAGTCGTACATCAAAAAACTGACGGGTTTGAGTGTCAAGATATCTGAATGCAGTAGGCCATGACAGTTGTGATTAAATCCCAACGCCTGCTCCATCTTTTTGAACGCAGTTTTACTCATACCGTCATTGCTGTGACTTGCCAAATATTTCACAGTCTCCAACAGAGTCTCATCCGAGTGAAGGTCCACACCAACTAGTGTGGTAGAGTTGCTGGGAACAAAATCCGTCGAATGGCGGTCCAGCTTGCTCTTCCAGTCGACAAGATTGCGGCATAGTGGACACAAAACAGTGCCACTCGCACCCTTCATGTCTAGACTTTCTTTGAGCGCAACCTCATCTCCAATCACAATCGACAGGTCACAGAACAGCATCCTGCGCTCTCCATTGGGAAACACCAGCTGCACTCCATGTCGAAGATCCACTGGAGAAAAAAAGCGTTCCACTGCCTCTCTGAAATACTGCGACATCTTTCCTGCCATCCTTTTAACATGATCAGTTCTTGCAACTCCAAGCAGAAACCAGTTCTTTTCCAAAGACAACGCCAAGTCACCAAATTCTTTGATCGACCAATATACGCATTCAACTTTGCGGGTCTGGTTGTGCGCAAGGACGTTGCCAGGCGATATGCCATCACTGTAGCAAATCAAGCTGAGTGGGGACGACTGGCTCGGCGTATACAGATCCAGCACCTTCAACATCATGTTTGAAAACTCTGGACTCAAGACACATGTGGCAAAGCAAAGGTATTGGCTGCACAAAAGGAAACTCCACAGTCTTCATCTCCTTGGGCTTGGTCACCGAGCCAGACTTTTTCTTCGTCTTCCCCACCGGCAGCAGCGTGACCTTCCAGTCTTGTAGGAGTTTGCCGTACCGGGTCTGCACATCAACGTCTGCATCCCGCCGTCTCTTGATCGTCTGTCTTGATGTTGCATCTGGAAAATCCTTCTTCTTCAGCTCATCCAGAACAGTACTCAGGCCAGATCGAGAGATGCCCTTACGCCTGCCAAGGTGGCCAACATTGGCGGACATGGAAGAAAACCCAGCGAGCGAAGCGCCCGGCTAGGAGGTGAAGCAGTTTGCATCAAAGTGAGCTGTCGAGATGTACATGTATGTATCTATCTTTGCATACGCGTAACTATTGATTGATCTTCGTGTGTCTATTTGGCATTTAACATTGGAAACCGTGCGCAAGTATGTTCTATCCTGTTCTCAAATCGGTGGTTGCAATGAAATCCGCGGCCTCGCCTTTGATCCCAAGCACAGACCCAACAGTTCAACCGGTTCACTGGCGCCATCACTCTGTCTCAAACAAGCAACGGGAAATGCATGGTAACGTTTTGAGGTCAAGATGCGTTGTCGCAAGAAAACCGGCTAAGGCTGTATACCTGTGTCTGTCTTCACACATCTACGTTGCACCGTTTCAAATCTGAAATCAAAAGCGCTCACGGTGTGACTACGGCAGTGGCGGAAACTCGAACAATGCCTTGTCTTGCCATGATACACTGCGCTCACAAATCTCATAAGCCCCGGGCAGCCATGCCTTCCTCGATGATTTCAAGGGCACGGTGAAACGATTTTACATGGTCATCGCCCAGTTTCACTTTTCGATCAATTCTGTCCGCCTTGTCGACAAAGGCCCGCCAACACGCGGACTTTGGGTTCTTGTGGATCTTGCCGGTCCCCCAAAAGAACGTCTCTGTCCAAGGGTCTGGCGGAGCAGGCTTAGGGCCCAAATCCTTTCGCGCCACAGCACCTTCCGCAGCACCTTCCTGAGGCGCAGCTGCCGCTTTCTTGGGACCAGGAGCTTTCTTCGCTTTTTCCTTCGCCGCAGGTTTCTTGAAGGTTGCTTCCTTCTTCTCCGCAACTTTCTCTTCTGACCTTCTCTTCTTTGCCTTGGGCTGCTTTTCTTCCGGCTCCGAAGCCTCCGCTCCATCCTCTGGCTCATCCACATCTTGCTTTGCCTCTGCGCGAGCTCTTTCACGGCTCTGGACGCCAGTCTTGAAGACCTTCACATACTCCTCTGGTGTCTTTGCCTTTTTCTTGGCGGAAGCCGACGCTGCTGAAGCTTCCTCGTCTATAGGGACCTCAAAGGCTGGTTTCTGGTTCGGTGGCTTCATTTCGGCTGCGCTTGACTGCGTCTTTCGACTTTCTTGGCTATCAT
>CAUJNA010002611.1:0-28381 GCA_963377175.1 Effrenium voratum
CAGGCGGAGCTGCTGCAACAGCGCGCCGCACGCGGCGTCCCCCACACGCGGCGCGCCCCAGGTGACGCACTCGCAGCGCAAGCCCCGGCTGGTCGCCAAGTCGTAGCCTTGCTCCAAAGGCTTGCCAATGGAAAAAACCGGGCAAAAACGGGCACACACAGACACACGTGCAACGAGAAAATCATGGGAAAAGGAAAACATAGTGAAAGCCAGAAGAAATGAGGCGCCAAGCGCAAGCGCTGTGGTTCACGTCGCGTGGGGTTAAAGAGGCCTGTTCTCCAAGGAGCTTCAAGCATGCGATCATGTATTCTCCAAAACCGGAAGGCCAGGAATGTGCGGATTCCCGGTATTCCCTCTGTTGTTGTTTCTTTTGCAAAAGTTGGCTGCCGCATTCCCCTCCCACGCGTTCATTGTCAATCCATTCCCTCGTTCCCTGGTTGACACGCAGCCTTTGGAGACGTGTTCGCTTTAAAATATTATCTGCAAACCTTGCTAATTGGAGCCATATAGAACAATCTGCGCGCAGGTCTCTCCGAAAAAAAAATGAATGAGACACGGGAGTGATTTTTCTTGAAGGGACCGCTCGAGCACTTGTGTAGTAAGATCAGAATATCTCTGAAAAAGTGCATAATGACTTGATCTATCTCTATCTAATATGGCAGCTTGGATTGGGACTATTCATGAAGACAGCTCATTGTTACAACTACACAAGTGGATACCCATCTCAACGAACAGAATTAACATTGGTACTGCTTGTTACTTGCACAGACGGCTTGGCCTATTCTTGCTTTGAAGCAGGTATCACAAAACATTGGCTGGGGGCAGCCATGCACTACTACTGGATAAATTTCTACGCATCCTCCTTAAGCCGATAAATCATATGTTAACAATGGATCACATGTGTCATAAGCCTGATGTATCACATAAATGAAGGCAGTATCTGAACCCTCTCACAATAGAATATCTATACAAAGACTACACAAAATGAAGCCGATATCAAAGAAAATAACCTACCAATTGTCCTTACATGTTCTATTCCTGTTAACACTTTTACACCAGAAAAGAGTCTAGAATTGCACATTGTGAGAACTTCTGCAGCACGCTGAGCTCGCAAAGCAAGCGATCAAGGCAAGCCGTTTACCTCTCTCAAAACACAATACTAAACCTATTTCACGCTGAGTTAGTTCAAGTTGCAAGTAGTGCCCTTCAGAAGTTGCAGCAATATGCATGCTGTAAACCTCCAAACTTCCAGCCAAATTCAAGTTCGAACTTCGTGCTCGCAAGCTTCGAGGCTCTTAAGCAAATATTGCTCACGACACGGCTCAACCTGAACTCTCGGTCAATTCAGCCAAAACACTTGGGCCCTCAAGCTGAGATCATCAATACAAATCTGCCTGCTTTAGTTGGTTTCACTGAGAAACTGAAGGGAAACCATCCATTTTTTTTGGGGGGGACCCACCTGGAACACATTTCTTACGTACGTGTTGTTTGCGCCGCCATTTGGTGACATCCCCAGAAACACTCCCGTGATCTTCTAAGGGCCCGGCACGCGAGCATTGCCTAGGCTTCCAGCGCCGGGTTGCCGTGAGGACCCATTGCAGCCGAACCCGAAACACTGCAGGAGTCCCAAAGTTGCAACCTGTCCCACAACAAACGCTTAACATCTTCAACCACCGCTCATATGTCCTAGTGGCGAGCACACTGCATAAGCCCGCGTCCTCCATCCAGGCACGAGGAACAATCCCTAGCACATGTTCTTCAAAGAAAAGCTGTCTTGCTTTTTTACCCATCTGTGCATCTTATGCAAGATTCAACCTTTTCACCCTCTCTCGTGCTGTGAGGGGCTCGGAATAGATCAGAACTCTAGGAAACCTCGCGGTCGCGGTGGCCCCGTGAATTCGAGGCCGTTCCCGGCACGGCGCCAGCGCGCCGCCCAGGCTGTGGCCCGTGGCGCGCACCAAGGCCGAGCGCCCCACGCAGCGGAGCCTGCTGTGCGGCGCCGGCGGCGCGAGCTGCGGTTCGCAATGCGAACGCTTTCTCTGCAACGAATCTCGGAGGCAAGCCAGAGGCATCGGTGGGAAGGGAAGCTGCCGTTCCCGCCAAAGGTGAGAGCCCAGGTCAGTCAATGCCCGTCCATTCATTGGGGTTGTCTTAAAAGCATTGTTCGGTTGGCCGGATACACAAGAACGACCAGGTAGCATATACCAACACAACTCTGCTCGTTTGCCCTGAAACCAGGGTTGTACATCCTTAGATTTGTCCCCTTAACCACCAACAGTGGATGTTGTTTGTCCACCAACCACCACAGAATGAGTGTCCCTGTAAGACCCACCAAAAGGTGACCCCCCCCCCTCAAGCAAAAAATGTAAAGGAGGTGGCTGTTAATTACCAGTAAGAGCCAAAACCCAAACGACACCAATCTCGACCGCTCCGCTCTGGACAGTCTCTGCCCTGCCCCTCCTCTCCAACAGCCGCGGCCGCAGCGCTAAATAGGCATCCTCGCAAGGCGCGTGCGCGCGCGCGCGCGCGCTGCGTTGCATTGCTCTTTACATAGACCGGGGTTAACCCCAGACAGCATGTTGAACGTTGGCCAATGCCAATCACAAGCCAAAGCCTGGGGGGCCGCAAACCACAAATCCACGTCGCGACAATTGAGGGGAATTCCTTGCGTCCTTAGGGAAGGCCTCGGTCCCCTTGAAATGACATGTTATTCCGCGGAAACTCCCGAATAGAATTGGCAGAGGTGAGTTGACACCGGACGGAAATTCCAACAAGAGCCCTGCCCTGAACGAAAGGAGCCTAGCACAAGGTTGCCAGAACCCGCCAAGCCGCCAAGAATGCTTATGAGCAAGAGCCACCACTCACAAACGTCTCGCCTCAAAGAGCAGCGCAGCCTGACACTTCTCCTAATCACCCAAATCTGGCCTGAAGCCCTTGCAGCACTCAACCTCCAGTTCAAAGCCCCGTAGAAAACATACATGGGCAGGTGTCAAAATACCCCCAACAAGGTGGTTGAAAGGGACCCCAAAAAGGGTGCTTCGAAAATACCCTAGCCAAACCAACCCACCCACCCACCCACCCACCCACCCACCCACCCACCCACCCACCCACCCACCCACCAAGGCCTGGAAGCCCCGGTGCACCATGCCCTCGCAGGCGCCCAAACTCAGCGGCACCAGCTGCGCCTGCAGGTTCGTGGCCAGATTCTCCTGGTTCACCTGAGAAAACGCCCCCAAAAAGGAACCCCCAACAAGCGTCAAAGAGAAGGGAAACCATTTCCCCATTTGGGGGGCTTCCCATCCTTTTCATAGTCAAAGAGAAACCAAGAGGGAAACCGTAGCCATGTTGGGGGTTTCCCAATTTTTTGACGTATACTGTGCCGACAGCAGTTTGATCCAGGTGTTGACCGGCGAAACACAAGAGCGATTCGAGCTGCGGAGAATCAAGCCATGGCCAAGAGATGCTGCCGAGATTTGGTGAGAAAACCACCGTTTTCTGAAGCAAAACTTGTTGGCGCGACAGTCTTTCGAGACAAAAGTGTCTTGTGATGTTGTGCGAAGTCGAAACCATTTACCCATCCAAGCGGTAGCTTTGCACGCGTCCCAAGGGCAACTTCCCCCCGACCAATGTAGGACGCTTCGTGATGCACTTTGCGAAGCCGTTTCTGTGCAGACGACAGGTACAAAAACGGCTGAAAGGTCGCCTCTCCGGAAGTTGGTTCCAAACTTCAGAGTCAGGCTACCCCCACCGACTTGGGGCTGACAGCTCGGTTAAACCACCCTAACGACAGTGCCCTTTGGACCGTAGCACCTCTTTGACTTTAAGTATAGATGATCAGAATATGGATGTTTCACTCAAGTAAAAACCCTTGTTGGCTGTAGGGAAACAAAGCTCAACCAGCTCTTGCGGTGAGATCGGAGGCCTGTATGGGAACGCCGATCGGCCACTTACCCCCTGGCACTACATTTGGAAAGATTTGTATAGAACAAACAAATCGTCGCCCAGGACAACCCCTGCGCCATTCACCCCGAGTCTCAATTGGCTTCACACGGCCTCTTCTGGCTGGGCTTCTGTCGGGCTCTTGCAGAGTGGATGCTGCGTTTTTTGGGCAAAGCATTCCCTCAATCAAACTGCTACCTTGAGCTACTTCGGGGCTTTAACGGAAAGGCGCACATCGAACCAATGACTTCACTGCCGACTGCCAGTGCCCAACTTCTGCAAAGTCACAGCACGAAAAACCGACCTTTTGACTCCGCGGCACGGAACCCCGAAAGGCGAGGTGGACGATGAACTCCGCATCCAGGGAAGCATCTTTGCATGGGCGCACCTTCCGTTTTTTGGAACCTAGGCTGCCTGTAAGCAAAACATGCGCGAAGGTTCCCCGAAAAGGATGCCATCCCTGAAGCTCGCAATCTGGAGAACTCATTGGCACGGGAAGATCACCCGATGGGTTTCATCCCAGGGACACCAGCGGTTCTAAGGGACCTCAACGGGGCACATCGGAATCAACGGGGCTTCCCAAACCTCGAAAACTCCTTTGGTTCTTTCACTGGCGCATGGCATCTGCGTTTGGGCGGTTCTCCGAATCTCTCGACCATCTAGCTCCGAACCTCCGGAACCTTACACTCCCCGCAAGAGCTCCAAGCGAAACAGGCACCCATGATGGAAAGCGAGCAACGTTCACGCCAAGTCATGGCATGCGAAGCATTCGACCGTATGCCGCCTCCCCCAGCACCCGCAGCTGCTCGCCACCGGCCTCGAAGGCGGCCCCCAGCTCCTGGGGCTTTTGGGCGAAAGGCGGACGGGCGAATTTGGGGGGTCAGAACTGGGTACCCAATTTAGAACCCTGGCAAATGGAATGGACTAAAACCTGCGGTTCCCTGGTTGACCCATTTCCCGAGCCTCCGAAAAGTCGAAAACTGGGAGGCTGGCCTCCCACTGGAAGCTGCCCAGGCCTGGCCGGTATGTCTGCCGGGCCCGGGCAAGTTCTGCCTCGCACCTCCGCAGGATGCTTTGAAACCAAAGCCGACATCAGGATGCCCCATTTCAACCAGATCTTCCAACACGATGGAAATACCACAGAGATACCACAGAGATGTTGGCCAGGAATCTGAGTGCAAGGGTCCTGAAAATTGGTACAGGACCCCCTTGTTGGATGGTGGGGCACACAAAAGAAAACGGAGCCATTGTTGAGGGGGACAATGCCTGCGTCAGGACCCTCTAAGAGTTGGTTAAGCCTCGTTTCGCTTGAACCGCCAACCTTTGCACAAAAATGGCATGCCCAAAGGATTCGCCCATGTTCTGATCCCCTCTAAACCTGAAATCAAAGGGGTCCTGTGTTTGTCCCGGACTGGTGTGCGAAGCCCACAAAGCCAGCTTTTGCGCTTCAACCAATTGTGCCTAACGCTCCTGACACATGGTTTGTTCCCCCCAAAGCAAACCCACCCCAACAGGTGGCGCCAAGCGTTGGCTCGGGAGCTGCACAAAAAAACCCACGGCGCTTCGTCTCGCCTCTCGGGAGCGAGCAGCAGCTGCTCCGCGAAGGTCTGCCTCTCCATCGCCTATGGTGCCTATGGCGCGGCTGGGCAACGGCTTTGCCGAGAAGAGGACTGCTCCCTCCAAGGCTTGCTTCGCTTGCTGAGCGCTGGTGCTGGTAGAGACAAGGCCCCTGTGGGCGACGTTTGTTTCACACTTAAGTTGTCCTTTACTTGGTCCGCAGCAACCAACAACAAACACAACTCTTACCGCTGCTGTTTGATGAACTAACGCGAAGTCCTCCAGCTGCAGCCTGGCCTAAAATCGCCAGTCACGACTCGAGCACAAGAGGCGCGGCATCATTGGCAGGTCCCGGCGGACTTTCAAAGTTCCCTGCCTTTGTGGCTTGCATGGGGTTTTACAGAAGGGGAAAAAACAGTTGATCTTTACCTCATCCACCATGCAGGAAATCACGTCCACATAGCTCGACTGCTTTGTGGCAAGTACGATGCAGCTGCCAGCATCAGTCGCTGCCTCTTCGTTCCACGGCCATCATGCCTCTCGAGCAAGCCCGAGCAAGCAGACACTTTGCACCACGCGTTTCACTCATGAAAACCTCAAGGAGGCCTGCCTCGTGCCATCTTGACTGAACTTTCCCGGCCCGCCTTGACGTGCATCTACCGTGCCGTCTTAAAACTGAGAGCCGAAACAGTGCCGTCCTTGTGTGAAGAAAGGGCTGAATCTTTCGGAAAGCCTCTGCACCTCAGGAAAATCCACAAATGCCTTTCATTGCCCTGAAGATTCCATGAAAAGTCTCTCCGTGGCGTGGAAATGCTTCCAAGCCAGCGACGCCAAACCCAAGCCCAATGATCGAGCAGACTGAAAGCCTCTGCATTGTGTTTTTGTGCTCAGCAGTTTCCGACCGTTTGCAGTTTGTGTAATCACCAAGCAGCCACGTGTAAGCCACAGAAGCGCTTTCGCCTTTCCGAGCGACTCGACTCCAATGCACCAGCAGAGTGGCCGGGCGCCTAGCTGATCAATGTGGCACCAAAACTGTTGAGCGCAACTGCGCAATTGGCATGACTCTCTCCGAGGAAGTCTGGTGCAGTCAGAAAGAACCTCTGGTGAGCCTTGCTTTTGGGTGCTGGCTTATCATAAAATCCGCAATGATATATCTATATCTACATATATATATATATACATATCCTACCCCCCCCTCCCAATGGATCTACATATTGCCCCATGCGACTCGAGCCGCATCAGCTCACCCTGAGCAAGGAAATCCTCCTCATAAGTTTGGAACAACAAGGCCAATTAGTTTTGTGGCTTTGAGAAGGATATCCTATTAAGAACTATTTTTAACTATAGGACTCAAATTACACATTGGAAATGGAGAACAACATCCTGGAAAAGGATGTTCTCTTTAGAAAGTAGGGGGTGCCATATATACATATATCACAAGTATTCTATAAAATAGAATGTATAGTACATGTGATACATATATTAAATATTGGATTGTTTATATATGTATACATGTCATATGTATATATATATATATACATACGGTATAAGTTGCATATACATATATAAATGTATATATATATATATATATATGTGTCTGTATATAAATATATATATATAAATAAATTGTATACAAATAGTCAATACTGTTACTATGAAAAATTTAATATACCAATGAAATACATACATCTATTATGAATTGCGAGTTTGGCAGGAGCCTTCCGCCGGGCAAGTGGTAAATAGGGTGTGAACCGGGAACAAAAACTAGACACCGATTGTCCCGAAAGCGTGTGTGACAAAGGTGATGCAAAAATGCTGCCACGTACACAGGTGTGATGTTGCCTGTGTACACCGCGTCGCGCCACGTGTCCAGGCACTACTCTACTCGACAACTGAAATTCTTAAATCCCTTACCCCGCCAAACAAGATAAGCAACATTTCTAGCACTACAGCAATCGGCTTAGCGCATTGCCCGGTGATCCATTGCGCAACGCCTAACGCGGCGACCGTGAAAGCCGGGGGGGGGGGCCCGGCATTTCAACACTGAGTGCGCGCGCCCAATGCGAATCGCTTCGCCTCGCCAGGAATCAGTTTCACTCCCTCTTTGTATTATATATGTATGATTTTATATGTTTATGTATTTGGTTTTGTTCTCTTGTCTTTCTCTTTTTTTTCTTCTCATCTCTTTGTCTCTGTAATTATCTCTGTTCTTTCTTTTTTTTTTTCTATTCTATTTTTCTCTTTTTCTCCATTTTCTTTAACATTTACCATATCTTTTATCTCTTTCTTTTTTTTCCTTTTCTTTTTCTTCTTTTATTTCATTCTCACTTTTATACCATTCTTTTATCTATTTATCTATTTCTCTTTTCTTCTATCTCTCTTTCTCTCTTTTCACAATACTATTTATTTTTTCTCTCTCTGCTTTTTCTCTCTCTCTCTCTCTCTATTTCAATCTTTATCCTTCTACTTCTAAATACTCTTACTCTCTATTCTACTCTCTAGTCTTACTTCTACTTCCTCTCTTATTATACTACTCTCTACTCGTCTCTCCGCTTACTTCTGTCTACTTTCCACCTCTCATTTCTCTCTCTCTCTCTCTCTCTCTCTCTCTCTCTCTCTCTCTCTCTCTCTCTCTCTCTCTCTCTCTCTCTCTCTCTCTCTCTCTCTCTCCCCTCAATTTTCAAGAGTTATGTCACCTGCCAACTTCTCATGCCAACTTTTCAATAGTTACTTCATGGCATGTCAACTTTTCGGGTGTTATCTCATTAGCTTAAAAGCACAAGCTAACTTTTGGGGCTGTGACTTCACTATCCTAAAAACACTAGCGAACTTTCCTTTTGCACCGTCACCTTTCGACTCTTACTTCTTCTTCTTTTTTCTTCTTTTTGGGTTGGCTCCACGGGAGCTTACAAAACGCACCCCTCTAAGATCGTTCGTGCGGGCGCGCTCTTGCTGCGGCGCCGTACGAATTTGTCTTGAGCTCGGCGAAGTGGAAGCGCTCTCGCTGCGGGCACCAGATGGTCGTGGAGACCGTCGAAAAGAAGTCCCTGTCACCCTTCAACGACAACATCTGCTCACAGCTCGCGCCCGCTGGGACACTTGCGCAACCTGGAGCAGCTGCGGCTGCTGACCGCTCTGAGCCCTTCGACCTTGTATAATGGAAGTTCCTTGTGGGGCCCCCGCCTCTGGGGCCCCCCACAACGCTGCCGCGGTGCCCTGATCTTGACTGATTCATTTGTTTGATCTTGGCTGATGTGTTTATTCAATCCGCCGCAGCTGCCCACATTCAAAAAAGCGATGACTCCTCGATGGCCTTCCGCCGCGCGCAGGCCTGGCTTCTGGAGAAGCCCACGCGGGCGGGCGACGACGCCCCCAACCTTGCCGCGGACTCCCAGCGACATGCTACGCAGCGCCCTCGCGAGGACGCTGCTTGAGGCCGAGCGCTTGCACCAGCGGCGTCGGATCAAACTCCTTAAGGAGGAGATGCGGAAGACAGAAGCGCTACGTCAGACTTCCCTGTGGCAGCTGGAGCTGGTGGGGGATCGCGTTAAAAGGCGAGGAGGAACAGAAACAGACAGAGCTGGTTGGAACATCATCAATCGCGAGCGAGCTAGCCTTGTTGCGGTCGAGCGGTGTGAGGGCCGTGAAGAGGATGAGCGAGCAAAAATGTTGGCTTCAAAGCGCGCCCACGCGCATGAAGAAACCCGGCCAAACTCAAAAAAAGCAATGACTTTCTCGATGGCCTTCCAGGCCTGGCTTCTGGAGAAGACGGCCCCGACCTTGGAGTTGCTCTGACGGCGCAGCGGCCTTCCTGCAAGCGGCCTTGCGAGGATGCGCTGCAGGAGGCCGAGCGCCCGCACCTGTGGTCGGCTCGAGATCCTTGCTGCTGCGGCGGAAGGCAAGGCACGGCGTGAGGCTGGAGCTTTGCATCAGACACCTGGAGGAGCGCCGCGCGAGACAGGAACTCGCATCGAAATCCTGGAGAAGCGGGTGGAGGACGAGGAGGCGCTTGTTGAACGCTCGAGGAGGATCAGTGCGCTTGGAGGATCATCTCCGGCTTCAGCGAGCGCAACCGAGCTGGCTCTGCGCTATTTCGAAACTACTGAGCGCGATATCCCGCGGAGGCCCTGAGGGAACCTGACGGGCACCGTCAGGTGGAGCGACGGCACCAAGATGATCACACTCGACCACTGCCGAAGAACTCATAAGAAACATGGCTCCCGCAGACGAACCATTGTGGCCGTCTACGAGGATCCCCGCACCGGCTTCGGCAGCATAGCGCAGACGCTGCAGCAGGCTTAGGGACCCCAGCATCTTCAGACAGGAAGTGAAGGCGTTTCTGGACGGCCTCTGAACCGGACCGCCGCAGAAAGGCTGCAACAGCTTTGTGCCTCTGGAGCATGAACCAGCTGCAGGTGGACCTGGCCGACATGAAGGCCTTCAAGGGCAAGCCCTGCCCCTTCATGCTGGTGGCTCGATGCGCTGACCAAAAAAGTGGCCGCGGAGCCGCTGAAGGACCGTCTTGCAACCACCACCGCGGCGGGCACGAAGAAGGTGTTCCAAGCCCTGGGGGCGCCGGCCAACGTGTTCTCCGACGACGGCTCCGAGTTCAAGAGAGAAGGAGCTGATGGATTTCTGGGACATCGAGAAGCAGGTAACCAGGGGCCACGCGTACTTCGCGGAGCGCACCATCCGGGCCGAGACTGCTCTGCGCACAACACAAGCGCAGGGCCAAACACAAGGTGACCCGCCCGGAAATTAAGGTCGGGGAAATGGTTAGGATCAGGGTAAAGCCGATCGAAAGCAGGGGCTCCTACAGGGTCAACAAGATAGCCTGGAGCGAAAAGGTATACAGGGTAGCCTCCGTTGAGCGCGGGGAGATGGGGGAGGTTTGGCTTGGAGGGGTGGCCGGAAAAGGTGGTGCGCAGGAATCTCCGAAAAGTCCCCGAAAACGTGCTGCCTTTTAGCTGACCCAGGGGTTTTAGTTTATTATTTGATTACGCTCGAAATTCTGCACTTCTTGGATGCTTCAGATGATGTACATGGGGGTTGCCCTCCTGGCTAGTCTGTCAGTATTTCCGCATGCTTTGAAGCGCACTCTGCCCTACGTTTGGCTATTATCTGTCCATAACTTGCCGCGCGCGTGTCTTGGTCGGAGTCTGCTACACTGTTCATGGAATCTGCCGTGGGATACGGCAACATGTACTCTTTGCATGATCTGTTGGGTGGTTCTAGTAGTAAGGAAAGAAGGCTTATCCCACCCTAATTATTTTGGTTTTTGGGTCCCAAAACCCTGCAAAACTTTTTTTGCCCCTTAGCAGCGATCCGCGTCAAGCGCACGTCTGCATTAAGCAACTCCGTGTGAAAAAATGAAACAGCAGCAAAAGCGTTCAGGTAAGGGCATAGCGAGAGGTGCGTATGCCTCAAAAAATGCCCAGGCTCGAACATCAAGGAGAGAAACACCAAAACCGACAAGCAAGCAACAAGGCAAACAAAGACACCGACGAAACGAGCCAAAAGGTGAAACCTGTACAAATCATGCAACGAGATGGAAATACCGCAAGCTACGAATTATGAAAACATAGAGTCATCGCATAGCTGAAATACGAGAGGACAGTGCATCCCAAAAGAGCAGTTCACGTTGCCGTGCCCCACGGCAGATTCCACGAACAGTATAGCCGACCATGGAAATAGAAGATTTGTTCCTAGATGCAGCCGTGACATGCACACGGCAAGTCAAGGACCGATAAGAGACATACGCAGGGCAGAGCGCGCTCCAAAGCGTGCGGAAATACTGACAGAGTAAGTCCCAAAACCCTGCAAAACAGCCGAATTCTCCATCCAGCTGAACGTTTTTCCGATGTCACCGGTCTTTGTCACCGCTCCGGTTTTGGTGCAAAAAGCGCTCAAAACAGCCAACTTCGAAAAGTTCGTTTTTTCGTGTCAGACGGCAAGTGTGGTGCCTGAGCCTCCAGATTCGCTCGTTTTCTGCAGAAAACAGGCTCCAGACGCTCACGTTGCTCTGGATTCCGTGCCCGGAAAACGAGCTTGTCACCGCTCCTCACCACGTCGTCACCGCTCACTTTTGGGCCGAGAAAGTGCGCAAAAGCGGCCCAGTTCCCAAGTTCCAGGAGGACTTCGTTCTTTGCGGGGTTTTCCGTGGCACGACAGCCTGCCGAGGACCTTTCTCGTAACGCGGCAGCCCGCCGAGGTTTTGGCTTGTGACACGACAGCCTGCCGAACTTGTCACCGCCTTTGTCACCGCTCCGTTTTTGGTGCAAAAAGTGCTCAAAACGGCCAACTCCGAAAAGTTCGTTTTTTCGTGTCAGACGGCAAGTGGGATGCCTGAGCTCTCTCTTTAGAGGGGGTTTCCCAAATGGATTCTATTCCACCTGGTAGGCTCCAAGCACTCGTCCGTCCAGGAAACGACCTCGTCCTGCGCAGGATTCGAAACCTAAAACGCTGCGCGCAGGCATGTGGCTGCTAACGACCCCGAGATACGCTTGCAATTTGGCTCCAGGTTGCATTTCAAGAGCCCCTCAGGCCCGGCATTGAAGCCTCCGCTGCCGCGCCACCTGCCCGGCATCGGAGCCTAATTGCTTCAACATGTCGGATTGACATGTTGAGGCTTGGCGCTCGAGGTCGGAATTCCGACTTCGCTCTCCACCGAGGTCGGAATTCCGACTTTGGTATTTTGGCCGAAAAACCCATCACCGGGCCAGCGCCGAAGGTCCGTCAGCGATGCGGTCCTCGCAACATCGCTGACGGAGTGTTTTTTCACCATTACTCACTTTGCCATCAATCCTGCGTTGGGCACAGGATTGCCCCACTCAATCCTGCGCTGGGCGCAGGATTGCCCGCTGGGCGCAGGATTGCCCCCCTCAATCCCGTCAGCAGGATTGCTCCACTCAATCCTGTCGTGAGCACAGGATTGCCCCAGTGTCTCCCAGAAAACTTTTACAGCGTCTTGCTATAGAGCAGGGCGTGACAGGACTCGCCCGCCGGCTTCCGTCTATCAAATTTTTTATTATATATATATATATATATATATTAAAATAATTATAAAAATATAATAATATAAAATATAAATAAATATAAATATAAAAACCCAAAAAATATATAAAAACAAATTTTTTTTTTATATTATTTAAATTCCCCCCCCCCAATATTATATTATTTATATATATAATATATTATTTTTTTTTTTTTTTTTTTTTTTTTTTTTTTTTTTATATATATATATTTTTTTTTTTTTTTTTTTCCCCCTACAATTTACGGAGTAAACGCATAACGGACATCCTTCCCAGCCAGGATTGTTGAGGCGGTGACCAGCGTCCGGCTCTCGCCTGTTCGCCTGTTACGGCGGCCTCTCGCCTCGCAAGCCTCTCGGCGACGGCGGCGTTTCTCGCCTCGCCTGCAACGGCATCTCGAGTACAGGGAGGTGCTGGAGGAGGCAGCAAGCGCAGGGCGGCCTTCGCGCAGCTGCGCAGCCGCGATCGCCGTGGAGACCGTCGAGAAGAAGTCCCTCTCGCCCTTCAACAATAAGGTCTACGGCCTTGACGCTCACAACTCGCGCCCGCTGGGACACTGGCGCAACCTGGAGCAGCTGCGGATGCTGCGCTTGCGCTACCGCGCGCTTGTGGGGCCTCCGCCTCTGGGGCCCGCTCCGACACTGCCGCTGCGGCTGAACCGATGCTGGACGTAGACTGTCGGAACCGAAAAAAAGATCCTGAGCTCTCGTTTTCTTGCTTTCTCGCTAATACTTGTTCGATCCGCCGCAGCTGCGACTTCATGCGTGCAGGCGTGGCTTATGGAGAAGTCCGCCGCGTGGGTGGCCAGCGGCGTCGCATCGAGCACCTCGAGCAGATCATAGGTCGGCCCAGTGACGTGGAGCGCCTCCTGGACGAGGCGGGGCAGCGCGCGCAGGAGGTGGAGCGCGGCGCAGCGCAAGCTGTTGAGGAGATGGCGGCCGTGGCTGCGGAGGAGGGAGAGGTCGCCGTTGCTGCCGAGGGCGTGGGCGGAGCCTTTGCGTACCTGGGGGGCCTGGCCGAGGGGGCCGCAGCCCTGGCGCCCACCGCGGGCGAGGTTGCTGGAACGCTGGCTGGCGCGGCAGGAGTCGGCGCGGCGGCAACAGCGGGGCTGGCCGTGGGCATCGCAGGCGGTGCAGCCTACGGCCTCGCACGCGGCACGGGCTGAGTGCTGGAGAACACGCTCTTCCGGCCTCAGCAGGGCAGCGAGGACGCGGCCGTGCAGGACGTCCGGTCCGCCAACAACATGAACGACGCCACGCAGTCCCAGCACTTCACGCTGCGCACCGGCAGCAGCACGTCCGGCAGCCCCGCAAGCAGCCGCGCGCAGTCCGGCTTCCGTGTCCAGGCGCAGTCCAACCACACGCCGCGCCCCTTCTCCTGGGGCCTGAACCCCGTGGCTCTGCCCCAGTCCCAGCCGAGCTCGCGGGCGAGCTCCAGTTCCGGGCAGTCACGCCGGAGCTTGCCTCCGCCGAGCTTTGACCAGCTGGCGCGAGACATTGAGGCTGCGTAAAAAATAAAAACTCTAGTTTTTTTGCACGGTTTTGCGCTGAGAAAAGCTATTACTCCAGTGCCTATATCAATATAGACACTAGAGTAATAGCTTTGGCACGGTTTTGCGCAACAAAAATGCTATTAGTCCAGTGTCTATATCAAGCTTTTGCACGGTTTTGGGCTGCAAAATGCTATTACTCCAGGGCCTACCTAAATGTAGGCCCTAGAGTAATAGTTCTTCGCCGTACGAGTCAAAATGCGTGTATATAAACAAGCATGGAGGTAGTCACCGCCGGAGCCCAGGATGAGCTGATGCAGAGCCTGGACTACAAGCTGAAGACGAGCAACACCAGCTACGTCACGGCGCGGCATGACGCGCAGTACTTCCCCAGCTCGCTGAGCTCCTTCTCCCCCACAACCTCTCGGGTCTGCCGCATCCCGCTGACCAGCGGCACGTCCTTCATCGACCCCGAGTCCATCAAGATCGCCTTCCGCGTCAGGAACACGGACGGCGCCAACCCGCTGGCCCCACCCAACACCGCTTCGCCTGCTTCGTCCAGCGCGTCCAGGTCTTCGCCAACGGCCAGCGCTGCGACGACATCAACTACTACGGCCGCACCGTGGCCGCGCATGACCTGCTGAAGGGCCGAGAGTACAACCGCAACAAGGCCATGGAGGGTTTCGACGAAGTGAACGACCCACGCATCGCCCGCGCGGTGCACCAGGGCGGCTACGCGGACGTGCTGCTGCGCCCCACCATGGTGGGCATCCTGCGCTGCGGGAAGATGCTGCCGCCGCAGCTGAACCTGGTGATAGAAATTGAGTTTGCGGACGCCACCACTGCGCTGTGGTCCGAAAACGCCGGGGCGCACCCGGCGGGGGCCACGCTGAGCACCGACTTTGAGATCCAGAACGTCCGAGTTCTGGCCTCCCAGGTCGTCCTGGACTCTGCGCTGGTGGAGTCCTTCAACCGCGTGCTCCTCTCAGGAAGGTCCCTGGTGTTCAGCTACCCCCCGGTGCACACGCAGCAGTCCAGCGTCCCGAACGGCGTGGCGGAGCACAACGTCACCGTGGCGCGCGCCTTCACGAAACTCATGGGCGCGTTTGTGACCTTTTGGGACAACGACGCGGGCTCCAAGATCCACTTGCTGGCCAACCCGGGGCAGGACGTGGCCCCCATCGGCGCGGCAAGGCAGGAGGACAGCCTCCTGGAGTCTCAGATGCAGCTGGGCAGCCTGCAGTACCCTCACAACCCCATGAAGGGAGCCTCGGAGCACTTCCACTTCCTCTCCGTCCTCGCGGGCACCTACGACGACACGGTGCGCAACATCGACATCGGCCGCGTGGGCTACCTGCGCCACAGCTTCATTGCCGGCTTTCCCACCGAGCGCGTGCCCAAGATGCCGCTGAGTGGCGTCAGCACCCGCTCGGGCGGACCTTGGCGTACATTCCACCTGTGGGCTCCCAGCTGGTGACGCTCTCCGGCACGGGTGTTCTGGTGCTGGACTATTGGATAAATGTTTGAAGGACCTGTCACGGCAACATCGGAGGTCCTGGACAACGGAGAAGGTAATCGGACGGCACGCACGTTCACCGCCGGGCAGCTGGCCTGGCTCTGACGCCCACGACAAGTAACAGACCTGGCGGTGGAACACGGCAGCTACAGCAACAAGCAGCCGCCATCCGTCGTGGACGGACGGGTCACGCAGTGTGGCTCAAAGATGAGACTGCAGGCGGCACTGGCGCGGCAATTGGCCTCTGGCACGGCAGCAGCCTGGCTCACCAGGGACGGCAGGTGGCGCGCACGGAAAGCAGCATCGCAGCGCTGCAGAGCTCGCTGACCACGGGTCTCTCCAACAAGGCAGACCAGTCGGCCTTTGACGTGCTGGAGGGCGTGGTGGCCACGAGCTGTCCAACTACAGCACCACGGCGGCCATGGGGTCGTCCTCGGCTGGCGGAAAGAGCAGCTTGAAGCGGCACTAGGCATCCAGGGGCTGCGACTCTGAGCGAGAGGCGCCCTTCAGAATGGCCTCGCGCCGGGCGCTGTGCCAGGCGTCATCGTTGAATGGTGTTGGTGGCACGCGAGGCATTTCACCTGGCCTAGAAGGCCCTGACGGGGCCCAGAGCCACTTGCAATCCCTGGCAATCGCGTCGTCCAGGTCCTTCACATTCCGGCACGAAATCCAAACCCCGCGCGTGGTGAAGAGCTCCACTATGTCGTCGGCGTTCTTGAAGAGGATGTCGCTGTAAAAATCCCGAAGAACGAATGTGAAGGAGTGGCTGGTCTCCCTGAATGTGTTCGTCCCGACTGCCGACTTGGCCACCTGCCAATTGTCCAGGAAGGCAATCGAGTCGAGGCCAGACACCCGCTTGAAGCCCCGAGTCGGGTAGAGCTCTCTGGCCAGCTCCACAGGGTTGCGTAGCGCTTTGACGGCGAAGGCCAAGCCTTGGGACACTCTCCTGACCTGGGCCATCAGGTTGGCCTCGTTGTAGGACTCGCACTCCGTCATGCTCGACGGAAGCAATGGGAATGTCATGAACTCGCTCGGCCAGTTGCATCAAGCTGTCCACTCCAAGCCTCTCATCCCGCTCGTCCAAGGCGTTGGTGACACTGCACTCAGGGTACCACTTGTTCTGGGACTTGTAGAACTGCAGCAAGTCGGGATGGCGGTTGCTCACGACGGCGTGGTACTTCCGAAAAGCTCGCAGAAGGGCAGAAGGGCTTGGTCGCAAGTCTCCACATTCCCAAGCTCCAGGTGCAGGGTGAAGCCGTCGGGAAAGTTGCCTTCATTCTTGATGCGGTTGGCCCTGAGCTGGATGTAGCTGAAGCACATGTCCACGTCCACGTGGACCCATTGCGCCAGTGCAGGGGGGGTGCGAGCCACTGTCTTCACCAGCTTGGACGCTGCAAAAGCGCTCCTGCCCAGGAAAGTGCGGGGGATGCCCTTGAAGACCTCGTTCTGCATGCAGAGCACGAGGTCAGGGTCCTCGCTCGGGTAAGTGCCCCAGGGCGAGAGCCCCGAGTAGCGACGCCCACTGAAGCCGTGGGCGTGCGGGAGGTGCCACAGAACCACCCTGACACAGTACCCCACGCCGTTCACGCACTCGCAGCGCCTGTAGAGGTAGTTCAGCTCCACAAACAGCGGACCATTCTCGTTCCCGATCCGTCTGGCGTCCTGCAGGCGAAGAAAGTGCAAAATCTGCTCCGGGTTGATGGGCTCAAAGACCATCTCCCACTCAATTTCTTGAGGGGCGGAGCCCGGTGGGTTGGTCCTGTTCTCGATGGCAAGCCAAGCCTCCTGCTCGAAACTTCCTCGTCGTCAGACTGGCGTTTTTGCTTCTTCCTCTTTGGCTCAGCCGGCTTCTGATACGGGACCGAGGCCGGCTTTGGCTGTGCCGGCTTTGGAGCTGGCGCCGGCTTTGGCTGCGCCGGCTTTGGAGCTGGTGCTGGCTCAGGAGCTGGTGCCGGCTTTGGCTGCGCCGGCTTTGGAGCTGGTGCTGGCTCAGGAGCTGGTGCCGGCTTTGGCTGCGCCGGCTTTGGAGCTGGTGCTGGCTTTGGCGGCGCCGGCTTTGGAGCTGGTGCTGGCTTTGGAGCTGGTGCTGGCTTTGGAGCTGGTGCTGGCTTCGAGGCTGGTGGTGCTGGCTTTGGAGCTGGCGCTGACGTTGCCCGTTTCGGAGCTCTTGAAGCCCTGAAAATCTTGTAGATTGTCAAAACACCCGGTTCGCAAGCCTCCTCGTACCTCTGTGTGAGCTCGTTGAAGGCGTCGGCGTCCCCACCCTTATCAGGGTGGTACATGAGAGTGAGTCGCCTGTAAGCCTTCCGGACCCCTTCCACGGTGAAGTCCTCTTCGTGAACGAGGCCGAAGAGCTCAACAATGGGCACTTCCCTGAGCTCCGCAGCGCTCAGCGGCACAGCAGCGCAAGGGCGCTGGGGTGGGCGCAGAGGCGGTGTCTGTGCCTGATCCTTCCAACAAGTCGAGAGGGTTTTTTAGTACTGGTTCGCCCAACGGCTCTGGAGGGGTGCATTTTTTTTAGTACTGACTCGCCCAACGACTCTGGAGGGGTGCGATTTTTTCAGTACTGACTCGCCCAACGGCTCTGGGGTGCATTTTTTTTTAGTACTGACTCGCCCAACAACTCTGGAGGGGTGCGATTTTTTCAGTACTGACTCGCCCAACGGCTCTGGAGGGGTGCATTTTTTTTTAGTACTGACTCGCCCAACGACTCTGGAGGGGTGCGATTTTTTCAGTACTGACTCGCCCAACGGCTCTGGAGGGGTGCATTTTTTTAAGTACTGACTCGCTCAACGACTCTGGAGGGGTGCGATTTTTTCAGTACTGACTCGCCCAACGGCTCTGGAGGGGTGCATTTTTTTAAGTACTGACTCGCCCAACGACTCTGGAGGGGTGCGATTTTTTTAGTACTGACCCAACGACTCTGCAGGGGTGCATTTTTTTAAGTACTGACTCGCCCAACGGCTCTGGAGGTGCGATTATTTTTAGTACTGACTCGCCCAACGGCTCTGGAGGTGTGATTTTTTTTAAGTACTGACTCGCCCAACGGCTCTGGAGGGGGGCGATGTTTTTTTAAGTACTGACTCGCCCAACGGGTCTGGAGTTTTTTAAGAACGTTGCAAAACGTCAAAAAAAGAGAGGCCAACAAAAAACACACACACACACACACACAACCTGTCCTCCGATGCCCCCATCTTCGCAGCGAGCTCCTGCCAGTCCGCTGCCCCCGATGCCTGGACGAGCTTGCCGAGGAGCTCCGCACGGCCCGCATCTGTCGACTCCGCGCGCATCACCCTCGCTGCTAGGCGATCTGCCTGCGCGGATCCTGCGATGACGGCCTCCTGGAGGGATTTCCAAGCGCCCAGATCTGCCATTGCGAATGCGCTTCCTACCTGTGCTGCTGCGGTTGTTGCACGTGCTGGTGGTACGCGTGCTCATGCTGTTGATGTCCTGCTGTCATGTCGTGTCATGTCGTAGTAGCGGTTCGAGAGTCAGAAACTGCAAATTGTTTAATGAAGGCACTTGCCCAAGTTTGCAGAGAGCTTCCTTGCAAGCATTTCTGGCGCAAAAAAAAATTGCAACCTGGTCGGGCTGGATTCCAAACGGGTGACAAAGCAGCATGCAAAAAAAAACCTGGTTGATCCTGCCAGTAGTCATATGCTTGTCTCATTGGCTGAGCTGTTCCAAAAAAGAGTTTGAGGTTCGATTCCTCCCGGGTCCGCCCAACTGCGTTTTTCCAGTCTCAGAGGCGTCCCCAGAACCGCGGCGCGTCCAACCGACAAAAAAATGTCCCCGTAAAAAAAAGAATGGCAAGTTGGGCAAGACAACGACAACAGATCACGGAGGCCGCGGACGGCGGCGCCCGGCTCGCACGGGGGCGGATGGAGCCGTCGTGCTGAACTTGCGGCGCGGACCGGGGGCCTACGCGCTGCTCTCGCGCGCGGACGGGCAGCTGACCTGGGCGGGCCAGCACTACTACTCTCACCTGGGCCTGCGGCCTCCCAGCAAGGACTTCGACTACAACCAGCCCCTCATCCGCGAGGGGCCCAACGACTACATCCTGCTGCGCAACGGGTGGAAGAAGCTTGTGCGCTCCTTGCAGGGCGGAGAGCACCGGCTGACCAAGCTGGGCAAGGGCTTCTTCCGCGACAAGTACTACGAGTACCTGGTCCACGTGCCGGTGATCATCCGGGGCAGGAGGCGCAGCGGGCGGAACGCGGGCGCGGGCTACGAGCGCAGGGACTGGCTGCCGGTGAACGAGCTGGGCGGCGCCATGACGAGGCACCCGGCGCACCTCACGGAGGAGCAGGTGGCGCAGCGGGTGAAACAACAAGTGGAGGCCTCGCTGGGCGACCCGGGCGGCCCCATCCTGCAGCTCTCGGACGAGACCTACTTCCTTGACCCTGGGGGGGGCCTGGGGGGTTTTGGGTGGGGGGGGAGTACACCACGTGGGGGGGGGGGGGGGGGGGGAGTGGGGGTGGGGGGGAAGTGGGGGGGTTGCGATGGTCAGCACCCAGAGCACGCACTACAGGAACTCCCGGACCGAGGTGGAGACGCTCCTGCGCCAGCGCATGAGGGGCCTGAGGAGCGTGAGCTTCCAGCTGCCCTGCGAGGAGGACGTGCTGCCGAGCGCCTTCGAGGACAAGCCGCTCTGCGTGCCCCGGCAGCTGGCCGAGCTGCTGCAGCTGAGCGTGGAGGAGGTGTGCGCCGACTTTGACGCCCTGCTGCGCCACGACTGGAGGCGCCTCGGCATCTCCGCCGAGGAGGTGCGAGAGTTCTGCGTGTGGCGCAACGCCCCCATGCGCGTGCTGAGCTCGCAGGGCGACCTGGTGGACAGCTACGACCCGGCGCTGAAGGAGCACCGCACCGTGTGCTTATTGGCCTTCGACGGGCACTGCTACATGTACAGGGCCGTGAAGCGGGTGCTGGAGCGGCAGGCGGCGCGCGTGCTCTACCGGGGCGAGGCGAGGCAGACCCTGCCCATCCAAGAGTGGAGGCGCTTTGACGCCGCGGACGTGCAGCCGGGGCTGTTCTGGTGCGAGGACCTGCGCGAGGCGCGGCGCCAGCTCATGGCCGTCGGCGAGAGCCCCAAGGTGGCCATCAGCAGCCCGGCGCAGTACTGCGGGCTGAGGCTGAGGCGGGGCACCAGGATCCGAGAGCTGCGGGAGGAGCACGAGGTGCTGCGGAGGTGGTGCGAGGCGCTCAACCAGGAGTACAGGGGCCAGCGCCTGGCCGGCTTGGCGCACGAGATTTTTTTGAAGCTGCTCAAGGCGAAACGGGAGGTGCCCGGCGCGGCTGAGAGGCAGCAGACCTTGGCCGCGCAGGGCGGCAAGTGCGCGCTGTGTGGATGCGGGCTGACGGCCGGCACCTGCGAGCTGGACCACGTGGTGCCGGTGAGGCAGGCCTTTGCGGGCAGCGTGCAGATTTTGCAGGCGCTGTGCGGCGACTGCCACAGCGAGAAGACGCTGAGGGAGAGTGCGCAGCCCACCAGCCTGGAGAGCCGCGTGGCCCCCGGAGTCATGGAGTACGTCCGGAGCCCCAAGCTGCCTCCTCTGGTTTTTGAGGCGCAGACGTGCGCAAAGGACAGCACGTACGTCGGCGTGGACGTGGTGCGCTGCAGGCGCAACGGGCTGGCAAACGCCCCCTTCCCCCTGCCCATCCTGTGCCCGGCGGACGGCGTTGAGCCCGTGGACGGCGCGCTGCCGGACCTGGGCTTTGTGGAGGGCTGCTGCGACGCGAGGCAGCCCTGCCTGAACCTGTTGCCGTACGTGGGGCCCGGCTGGTACCCGAAGGTTTCGCTGGCCGCGATGCTGGACCTGGGCGTCTGCCGCTGGGACCACATCGTGTTGGGCATCTCCGCGCGGAGCCACGTGGACGCGGCGACGCTGCGGCGCGCGCTGGAGCGCATGGACGCAGCGTGGCCCGAAGGCGAGGAGCACATGGCCAAGCTCAGCGTGAACGCGATGATAGGCCTGTGGGCGCGCAGCACGGAGGTGGTCTACAGCGTGCGCAGCAGCAGCAGCGAGCTGGACGGCGCGGGCGCGGACTTCTCTCAGGCCTTCGCCTACGAGGGGGGCATGGTGTGGGACTTCGTCTACGCGCGGAGGCCGCTGAGCAACGGCACCTACCGCCCCATCCACGACGCGGTGCTGGGCTTTGAGCACTGCATGGTGGCCAAGGCCCGGCGCATCCTGGACGCGCCGCCGCGCTACCTCGCGCAGGTGAAGACGGACTGCCTGCTGACGCAGCGGCTGCCGAAGCGCTTCGCGGAGCGGCTGCGGGCGCTGGAGGCGCTGCGCCACCCGGACGGCACGCCGGTCTACCGCGTGGAAGAGACGAAGCCTTTGCTCAGCAGCAGGGCGCCGCGCATGGAGGCGGAGCGGCCCAAACAACGGAGGTGGAACGGAGTGGACGACCCCGTGAACCACTGCCTGGCGGGCAACTCCCTGCTGCTCACGGGCCTGCCGGGCACCGGAAAGACGCACCTGGCCCGGACCATTGTGGCGAGGCAGCGAGAGCAGGGCGAGGCGGTGCACCTGGTGTCCAAGACGCACTGCTCCGCGCAGAACCTGGGCCTGGGGGCGCAGACGGCCGACCACAGGGTGCGCAGGTACGTGCGCGGGGGCAGCGCGCAAAAGCTGGACTGGCTGGTGGTGGAGGAGATCACGCAGCTGGACATGGCGCTCTGGGCGGACCTGGCCTGCGTGGGGCTGAACGCCGACGTGAAGTGTCTGCTGCTGGGAGACTTCCGGCAGCTGCCGGCCGTGCTGGACTCCTGGGCCGGGCGGCCCATCAGCGCGCCGTTGGAGCACAGCCAGCTCATCCGCGACCTGGCCGGCGGGCACAGGCCCGAGCTCACGGAGAACATGCGCTCCGACCCCGGCATCTTCGACTTCGTGAAGTGGCTGCGGGTCGGCGAGGAGGCGTGCCCCACGCTGGAGCAGGCCAAGGCGAGGCTGAGGGAGCTCTACCCCTCCAAGCCCGGGTGGCCGGACACCACGCTGGTCATCAGCCACAGCAAGCGCATGGCCGTCAACGCAGCGGCGAACCGGGCCCTGGCGCCGGAGGGCTCCAAGCTCTTGGGGCTGGAGACACACGTCATCCACATAGATTTGGGGTGCCACGAAACGGTACCACAGGTACCACATGGATTTTGCCAAACTGCAACAACCCAAAACAGCCCGCAGAGCATGAGGGTTTGGCCGGGGCTGCGCCTCATCGGGGCCGGCGGAAAAATTCACAAGGGCGTCTTTGTGGCCGTGGCGGAAGTGGAGCCGGACGGAGTGAGGCTGGACAACGGCATGCGGCTGAAGAACCAGGAGCTGCTGCGGGCCACCCGGCCCAGCCACGCAGTTACCTACGCCAGCTGCCAGGGCCTCACCCTCCACAACCGCGTCCGCCTGGACCTGGAGTCCTGCCACCTCACGCTGCGCCACCTGTACGGGGGCGCCTCGCGGGCCACGAGCTCCGAGCTGCTGGAGGCCTAGAACGGGCAGCACGGCGCCTCCAGGGGCTCCAGCATGAGGTGGCGCACCTCGAAGAGCACGCCCCACTGCCTGCCCATCAGCCACACATGCCGGGCCTCCACAAGCGCGCGGCCCCTGCGGCGCGCGAACTCCGCGGGGCGCGGCACGCGGTTGCCGGCGGGGTCCCAGAAGAGGCAGCGCTCCAAGTCCGTCTTGCACTTCACGTGCTTGCCCTTGGCGCTCACCTTGACGGCGCGCTGCAGCTGGCTCTCAAGCTCGGTGCGGGCGGCCCCCGGAAACGGCTTCTGGAAGACGATCATGTTGTCGATGACGCCCTGCTCCACCCCATCCGTCCACAGCTCCAGGTCGGTGTTGCTCGCAAAGCACACTCCCACCCTCTTGGCCCCGTCGTCCTGGAAGTTGCCGGGCTCCCACAGCACCTCCACGTCCACCTTGCACACCAGCGCGCCCTCATGGGAGTCCTCTATGGACATGAACTTTCCCCCCTTGGCATTGGTCTGAACGTCCAGCCCGAGTGCAAGCTTCATTGCTCGGCTCCTTTTTTTATCCGTAGGAAAAAAGTCCGGTCCGATGAACGTGCGAGTTTTCTTGGTCGTCGCAGTGGCGGTGATCTTGCTCATTAAAAATGCCGAGACTCCTGGAGCTTTTCTGCGGCACCAAGTCGGTGGGCAGGGCCTTCGAGGCGGCGGGCTGGGAGGTCGTCTCCCTGGACATCGTGTCGAAATTTGAGCCGACAATCCTCTGCGACATCCGGAGCTGGGACTACACGACGTTCCCGGGGCACTTCGACATGGTCTGGGCCAGCCCGGTCTGCACGGAATACAGCCGCGCGCTGACGACGCGCCCGAGGCGGCTCCTGGAGGGCGACGCGCTGGTGCTCAGCGCCCTTGAGATCATTGCGCACTTTGACCCGCTCATGTGGATTGTGGAGAACCCGGCCACCGGGCTGCTGAAGACCCGCCCGTTCATGGAGCGTCTGCCCTGGGTGGACGTCACCTACTGCATGTACGGGACTCCGTACAGGAAGCAGACCCGACTGTGGACCAACATGCGCTGGAGACCGAGCCGAGGGCTGTGCAGGCCCGGCAGCCGCTGCGAGGCGTGGCAGGACGGCAGGCACCTCCGGGCAGCGCAGCGGGGGCCGCGGCTGATGGAGGGGCAGTACGAGAGGGTCAGCCAATCACGCGAGCTGCTCTACAGCGTTCCTGCTGCGCTGTGCGAGGAGATTGCGCGCGCGGCCACGGAGGAGCTTGCGGAGCGGCTGAGCATTCCGGACTGAGTCTTCAGGCTTCGTCTAATCCGACGGGCCTGGAAGAAGCCCATTTTTTTCATGTTTTTACTGGTTTTTTGGGCGGTGTCACGTTTCTCCAAAAATGGTGAAGCGTGACACCCCCGCCTTTTTTTCTCGTTTTTGGGCGCATTCAAAAGCGGTGCCACGTTTCACCAAAAATGGTGAAGAGGGGCACCCCCGCCTTTTTTCTCGTTTTTTTACTCAACTTAAGCGGTGCCACGATTCATCAAAAATGAAGAAGAGGGGCACCCCCGCCTTTTTTTCTCGTTTTTTGGGCGCACTCAAAAGCGGTGTCACGCTTCATCAAAAATGATGAAGACCGGGCCTTAGTCAAGCACAGAGACGCCCGTGCCGGAGAGCGTCACCAGCTGGTAGGCCACCAAATGAATGAACAGGTCCGTCATCGTGCCGTCCAGGCCCTTGAAGGTGAACCGGGCAAGGTCGCCCGAGCGGGTGCTGACACCACTCAGCGGCATCTTGGGCACGCGCTCGGTGGGAAGGCCGGCAATGAAGCTGTGGCGCAGGTAGCCCACGCGGCCGATGTCGATGTTGCGCACCGTGTCGTCGTAAGTACCCGCAAGGACCGAGAGGAAGTGGAAGTGCTCCGAGGCTCCTTTCATGGGGTTGTGAGGGTACTGCAGGCTGCCCAGCTGCATCTGCGACTCCAGGAGGCTGTCCTCCTGCCTGGCCGCACCGATGGGGGCCACGTCCTGCCCCGGGTTGGCCAGCAGGTGGATCTTAGAGCCAGCGTCGTTGTCCCAAAAAGTCACGAACGCTCCCATGTGTTTCGTGAAGGCGCGCGCCACGGTGACGTTGTGCTCCGCCACGCCGTTCGGGACGCTGGACTGCTGCGTGTGCACCGTGGGGTAGCTGAACACCAGGGACCTGCCTAACAAAAGCACGCGGTTGAAGGACTCAACCAGCGCAGAGTCCAGGACGACCTGGGAGGCCAGAACTCGGACGTTCTGGATCTCAAAGTCGGTGCTCAGCGTGCCCCCCGCCGGGTGGACGCCCGCGTTCAGTGACCAAAGCGCTGTCTCTGCGTCCGCGAACTCAATTTCTATCACCAGGTTCAGCTGCGGCGGCAGCATCTTCCCGCAGCGCAGGATGCCCACCATGGTGGGGCGCAGCAGCACGTCCGCGTAGCCGCCCTGGTGCACCGCGCGGGCGATGCGGGGGTCGTTGACTTCGTCGAAGCCCTCCATGGCCTTGTGGCGGTTGTACTCCCGGCCCTTCAACAAGTCGTGCACGGCCACGGTGCGGCCGTAGTAGTTGATGTCGTCGCAGCGCTGGCCGTTGGCGAAGACCTGGACGCGCTGGACGAAGCAGGCGGGGTTGGGCGTGGCCGGGCCAGCGGGTTGGTGCCGTCCGTGTTCCTGACGCGGAAGGCGATCTTGATGGACTCGGGGTCGATGAAGGACGTGCCGCTGGTCAGCGGGATGCGGCAGACCCTAGAGGTTGTGGGGGAGAAGGAGCTCAGCGAGCTGGGGAAGTACTGCACGTCATGCCGCGCCGTCACGTAGCTGGTGTTGCTCGATTTCAGCTTGTAGTCCAGGCTCTGCATCAGCTCATCCTGGGCTCCGGCGGTGACTACCTCCATGCTTGTTTATATACACGCATTTTGACTCGTACGGCGAAGGAAAAACTATTCTTCTAGGGCCTACATCAATGTAGGGCCTGGAAGAATAGCGTTTTGTGGCGCAAAACCGTGCAAAAAGCTATTAGTCCAGGGCCTACATTTGCGTAGGCCCTGGACTAATAGCATTTTGTAACAAAAACCGTGCAAAAGCTATTAGCCCGCTCCCTACATTTACGTAGGCACTGGGCTAATAGCATTTTTGTAGCCCAAAACCGTGTAAAAACCGTGCAAAATAAACTCTCCCCCAGGAGGAGGGTTTTTATTTTTTAAGCAGCCTCAATGTCTCGCGCCAGCTGGTCAAAGCTGGGCGGAGGCAGGCTCCGGCGTGAACTGGAGCTCGCCCGTGAGCTCGGCTGGGACTGGGGCAGGGCCACGGGGTTCAGGCCCCAGGAGAAGGGGCGCGGCGTGTTGGACTGCGCCTGAACGCGGAAGCCGGACTGCGAGGAGGCGCGGCTGCTTGTGGGGCTGCCCGAAGTGCTGCTGCCGGTGCGCAGCGTGAAGTGCTGAGGCTGAGTGGCGTCATTCATGTTGTTGGCGGACCGGATGTCCTGCACGGCCGCGTCCTCGCTGCCCTGCTGGGGCCGGAAGAGCGTGTTCTCGAGGACCCAGCCCGTGCCGCGCGCGAGGCCGTAGGCTGCGCCGCCTGCGAGCCCCACGGCCAGCCCCGCCGTTGCCGCCGCGCCGACTCCCGCCGTGGCAGCCATCGCTCCAGCAACCTCGCCCGCCGTGGGCGCCAAAGCAGCGGCCCCTTCCGCCAGGCCCCCCAGGTACCCAAAGGCTCCGCCCACGCCCTCGGCGGCAACGGCAACGCCTTCGGCAACCTCTCCCTCCTCCGCTGCCACGGCCGACGTCTCCTCAACGGCCTGCGCCGCGCCGCGCTCCACCTCCTGCGCGCGCTGCCCCGCCTCGTCCAGGAGGCGCTCCACGTCACTGGGCCGGCCGATGATCTGCGGTGGCGGCTGCGGCTGCGGCCCTGGGCGGGGCAACACGTTTAGGCGGACGTACTCAGCAGCGTCCTGGGGGAGCTGAGAGCGGAAGGCCTGCACCGCCGCGAGCCCCGCGGCCCCTGCGCCTACGAGGTCCGCTGCCGCCTGTGCGCCGTCTGCAGCGCTGCGCAAACGGCCCGTGATGGAGGGCGGGCCCTGCCCGTTGTTCGTCAGCGCGTCGGCCTCCGGGTCTCCTGCAAGGTCGTCCTCGCCGAAGCGGTTTCCTTGGTACCTCCGCGCAAGGCGCACGTCCTCGTCCGTGGCCTCTGCGGGAGTGCGGAAGCCTCCCTCGGGAATTGCCTGCAGGGGCGTGTGCTGCAGAGGCTGCGGGTTGGGGTCCTCGCTGGACTGCACAAAATCGTCCAGGTAGAAGTGGCTTGTGACGAACGAGGTGGCCTTGCGGTCCGGCTGGTCCAGGGGCAGCGGCTCGTTCCGCTCCAGGTAGCCCACCACCTGCTCAAAGCGCGGGCGCTGGTTGAAGCCATGCGCCCGAAGTGCCTTCATTTACTGTTGCGCAACTTCGTCCGCCGCCCGTTCCACGCCCCGGCGCTCGGCCCGCGCGTAGCGCAGCTGGGTACCTGGCGGTGCACGGCCTCCGTCAGCCGGCTCACGTCGTCCAGGTGCCGCTGCCCCTCCTGCGCCTGCCTGCGCTCGCCCAGCCAGTTGTTGAAGGCCCGCGCCTCCTCCAGTTCTCGGTAGCGCTTCAGCAGCAGCGGCAGCAAGTTGTAACTGGGGTACGTCTTGCGGAACCACCGGAGCATCCGCGGCTCGTTGCGGGGCTCTATGGACATCATGCTTTTATACCAGTACACTTGCGCCTGTGGTCAGCCGGTCATAAGCGGACTGCCTCTCCAGCATGCGCAGGGCGCGCTGCTGCTCTCTCGTGAGCTGAGGCACCTCAACCGGTGGTGCCTCTGGTGGTGCCTCAGCCGGTGCCTCAGCCGGTGCCTCAACCGGAGCCTCCGCCGGCGTCTCAAGTGGGAGCGGCTTTGGCTTGCGCTTTGGAGCAGCCGGCTCAGTAGGCACGTCCTGCTTCGGTTTGTTCTTGCTCCCAGGGGGCCTGCCCCGCCGTTTCGGTTCCGGCGCAGCGTGTGGCGCAGCGTGCGGCGTAGCGTGTGGCGCAGCGTGTGGTGCCTCCGGCGCAGCGTGCACCTCTTGCGCCTCCGCCTCTTGCACCTCTTGTTCGGTCGGCTCCATTTAATTATACATGGTCAAGATATAACACGAAGGACAAAGACGACCCGCGAAGCCGGACGACGTTGCCATCCAGGTCGGTCAGGCGGAAGCGCATGTGCCTCAGGGTAACCGGGCCCCTGAGTGCCATGAAGTGCCCGTCGTCTGAGCCCGTCTCCACAATGGTGCCCACTCCGCTCTTCAGCGTGATCTTGGAGAGGATGTCGTCGCCCAGGTTGCCCAGCACTCTGCTGGCGTTGGCCAGCTGGGCGC
>CAUJNA010002612.1:0-28306 GCA_963377175.1 Effrenium voratum
CAGCGCCGAAGGTCCGGGAGATATGCTGTCCTCGCAGCATATCTCCCGGAGTGTTTTTTCCATCACCGGGCCAGCGCCGGAGGTCCGACAGCGGGCCTGTCCTCGCGGGTGCCACTGACAGAGTGTTTTTTTCACCACTCACACGCCCAGCCGTCAATCCTGGCGTGGGCACAGGATTGCCCCACTCAATCCTGGCGTGGGCACAGGATTGCCACACTCAATCCTGGCGTGGGCACAGGATTGCCACACTCAATCCTGGCGTGGGCACAGGATTGCCACACTCAATCCTGGCGTGGGCACAGGATTGCCCCGGTGTTTCCCAGAAAACGCTGGAAGCGCAGTGCTGTACAGCACTACGCCCCCAGACTCGCCGCCCGGATTGCGCGGAAAAAACACCGGCAGTGCGTCGGTGCACAACGACGCACTCCCGGACTCGCCGCCCGGCTTGCCCGGAAAACACTGGAAGCGTCTTGCTGTGTAGCAGTGCGCAGCCGGACTCGCCGCCCGGCTTGCCGGCTTCAAATTTGACAAGTAACGCAAAGGAACGTCATGGGAAAGATCAAGCTCTTTCCTGTGCCGGAATACAGCAGCAAACAGCCCTCGGACCCCGTGGTGCCACTGGTTCCGTGCACAGGTATCTTCCTCGGACCTTCCAAATCGGGCAAAACCGTGACTCTGATCAGCCTGATTCTGGAGCAGTATCGCGGCGGGTTTGAGAGAATCTATATTTTCAGTCCGTCCATCGACATCGACGACGGCTGGATTCCCGTCAAGAAGTACATCGAGCAGGACCTGGGAGTGAATACTGAACGGGAGCAAGCGTACTGGGACGAGTGGGACGAGGCGGCGCTGCGCCGCATCATCCAGCAGCAGCGCAAGATCACCGAGGCGTCCAAGAAGTTGGTGATGAAGAAACTGTATCAGGTCCTGATAATCTGTGACGACCTAGCGGACGTGCCTCAGCTCCACAGACCCAACGGCGCCCTGGACACTCTCTTCATCAGGGGCCGGCACCTCCAAATCAGCACCGGGGTCAGCTCGCAGAAGCTGAGACTAATCAGTGCGGCCGTGCGGGTCAACCAGCAATTCCTCTGCTGCTGGAGGCTGCGCAACCAGCACGAGCTGGACGCCGTGGTGGAGGAGCTCAGCGCCCTGCTGCCGAAGGAGCAGCTCTACCAGTTGTACGAGCAGGCGACGCGGGAACCCTACAGTTTCCTCTTTGTCTACTACCTGAAGCCGAGGAATGAAATGTTCTACAAGCGCTTTGAAGAGCGCTTCGCACTTGAAAAAGACGCCGATGGGAGCGGCGCTCAGCTTCCTGGGCCAGAACTGTTCGCTGTTTGCTAGCTCCACACTGATCAGCGCACGGTGCGAGAATATCTCCTGCTGCACCTCCGTCGCAGCCGTCCACCCGCCCATCATCCGTCGGACGGGCGGGTTCCTAAAGAAAAGGATGACGACGATCTACGTGGACAGCCGCAAGAGAGTGGCCGGCTCGGACAGCGACATTGAGGTGGACCTGGGAGAGTCCCTGCACTTGCAGAGCGACGCCCGGCTCGCCGTCTACAAGATCCGCCTGGCCGACAGCTTTTTGTCCACGGACCGGGGCCGCTACCTCTACTGGGTCGACGCCGCGCTGGGCACGCTGAACTGGGCGTTGTTGCCCGAGGGCGCGTACACGGGCGCACGGCTGGCCGCCTGGATCAGCTCCAACTTTGCCACCGCCACCTACGGCGAGACCACAAACACCCTGAGCGTTGCCTACGACGGCAACCGGCTGATCCTGAACGACCTGGAGCTGCGCCAGCAATTCCCAGATGCCGCGGACTACCCCTCCGCGCCGGCCGCCTCTCCGACCAAGCCCTTCAGCATCGACCACATGCTCGGCCCGAGCTTCGTCTCAGGCGGGCAGCAGGTCTTCGAATTTCTCATAATGATGGCGCACAACGAGGTCTACCTGCGCTGCGCCCAGCTGGCCAACGCCAGCAGAGTGCTGGGCAACCTGGGCGACGACATCCTCTCCAAGATCACGCTGAAGAGCGGAGTGGGTACCATTGTGGAGACGGGCTCGGACGACGGGCACTTCAGGGGCCCGGTTACCCTGAGGCACATGCGCTTCCGCCTGACAGACCTGGACGGCAACGTCGTCCGGCTTCGCGGGTCGTCTTTGTCCTTCGTGTTGTATCTTGACCACATATAATTAAATGGAACCAACCGAACAAGAGGCGCAAGAGGCGGAGGTGCACGCTGCGCCGGAGGCACCGCACGCTGCGCCGGAACACGCTGCGCCACACGCTGCGCCACACGCTGCGCCACACGCTGCGCCGGAGGCACCGGAACCGAAACGGCGGGGCAGGCCCCCTGGGAGCAAGAACAAACCTAAGCAGGACGTGCCTACTGAGCCGGCTGCTCCAAAGCGCAAGCCAAAGCCGGCGGAGGCACCGGTTGAGGCACCGGCGGAGGCCCCGACGGAGGCACCAGTTGAGGCACCTCAGCTCACAAGAGAGCAGCAGCGCGCCCTGCGCATGCTGGAGAGGCAGTCCGCCTATGACCGGCTGACCACAGGCGCAAGTGTACTGGTATAAAAGCATGATGTCCATAGAGCCTCGCAACGAGCCGCGGATGCTCCGGTGGTTCCGCAAGACTTATCCGAGCTACAACTTGCAGCCGCTGCTGAAGCGCTACCGAGAACTGGAGGAGGCGCGGGCCTTCAACAACTGGCTGGGCGAGCGCAGGCAGGCGCAGGAGGGGCAGCGGCACCTGGACGACGTGAGCCGGCTGACGGAGGCCGTGCACCGCCAGGTACCCCAGCTGCGCTACGCGCGGGCCGAGCGCCGGGGAGTGAAACGGGCGGCGGACGAAGTTGCGCAACGGTAAAGAGATGAAGACGCTTCGGGCGCACGGCTTCAACCAGCGCCCGCGCTTTGAGCAGGTGGTGGGCTACCTGGAGCGGAACGAGCCGCTGCTGGACCAGCCGGACCGCAAGGCCACCTCGATCATCACAAGCCACTTCTACCTGGACGATTTTGTGCAGTCCAGCGAGGACCCCAACCCCCGGCCCCTGCAGCACACGCCTCTGCAGGCAATCCCCGAGGAAGGCTTCCGCACTCCCGCAGAGGCCACGGACGAGGACGTGCGCCTTGCGCGGAGGTACCCAGGGTACGGCGGAACCCGCTTTGTTGAGGATGACCTGGCAGGAGACCCCGAGGCCGGCGCCTTGGCCAGCAACGGGCAGGGGCCGCCCTCCATCACGGACCGCCTGCGCAGCACTGCAGACGGCGCGCAGGCGGCAGCGGACCTCATAGGCGCAGGGGGGGCGGGGCTCGCAGCCGCGCAGGCTTTCCGCTCTCAGCTGCCCCAGGACGCAGCGGAGTACGTGCGCCTGAACGTGCTGCCCCGCCCGGGCCCGGCGCAGCCGCCTCCGCAGATCATAGGCCGGCCCAGTGACGTGGAGCGCCTCCTGGACGAGGCGGGGCAGCGCGCGCAGGAGGTGGAGCGCGGCGCGGAGGCAATAGAGGAGACGGCGGCCGTGGCCGCGGAGGAGGGCGAGGTGGCCGTTGCCGCCGAGGGCGTGGGCGGAGCCTTTGGTTACCTGGGGGGCCTGGCGGAAGGGGCCGCTGCTTTGGCGCCCACCGCGGGCGAGGTTGCTGGAACGTTGGCTGGCGCGGCGGGAGTTGGCGCGGCGGCAACGGCGGGCTGGCCGTGGGCATTGCGGGCGGCGCAGCTTACGGCCTGGCCCGCGGCACGGGTTGGGTCCTCGAGAACACGCTCTTCCGGCCCCAGCAGGGCAGCGAGGACGCGGCCGTGCAGGACGTCCGGTCCGCCAACGGCATGAACGACGCCACGCAGCCTCAGCACTTCTCGCTGCGCTCAGGCAGCAGCACTTCAGGCAGCCCCGCAAGCAGCCGCGCCTCCTCGCAGTCGGGCTTCCGCGTGCAGGCGCAGTCCAACAACACGCCGCGCCCCTTCTCCTGGGGCCTGAACCCCGTGGCCCTGCCCCAGTCCCAGAGCTCGCGGGCAAGCTCCAGTTCCGGGCAGTCACGCCGGAGCCTGCCTCCGCCCAGCTTTGACCAGCTGGCGCGAGACATTGAGGCTGCTTAAAAAAAAAATAAAAACCCTCCTCCTCGGGGAGAGTTTTTTCTGCACGGTTTTTGCGCGGTTTTGCGCAAAAAAAACTATTCTTCTCGTCCGTATATAGATCTACGGACTACAAGAATAGCTTGTTTTGCACGGTTTTGCGCTACAAAATGCTATTCTTCTAGGCTCTATATCAATATAGACACTGGAAGAATAGCTTTTGCACGGTTTTGCGCCACAAAAACGCTTTTCTTCCAGTGCCTACATTGATGTAGGCCCTAGAAGAATAGTTTTCCTTCGCCGTACGAGTCAAAATGCGTGTATATAAACAAGCATGGAGGTAGTCACCGCCGGAGCCAAGGATGAGCTGATGCAGAGCCTGGACTACAAGCTGAAAACGAGCAACACCAGCTACGTGACGGCGCGGCATGACGTGCAGTACTTCCCCAGCTCGCTGAGCTCCTTCTCCCCCACAACCTCTCGGGTATGCCGCATCCCGCTGACCAGCGGCACGTCCTTCATCGACCCCGAGTCCATCAAGATCGCCTTCCGCGTCAGGAACACGGACGGCACCAACCCGCTGGCCCCGGCCACGCCAACCCCGCCTGCTTCGTCCAGCGCGTCCAGGTCTTCGCCAACGGCCAGCGCTGCGACGACATCAACTACTACGGGCGCACCGTGGCCGTGCACGATCTGCTGAAGGGCAGAGAGTACAACCGCAACAAGGCCATGGAGGGTTTCGACGAAGTGAACGACCCGCGCATCGCCCGCGCGGTGCAACAGGGCGGCTACGCGGACGTGCTGCTGCGCCCCACCATGGTGGGCATTCTGCGCTGCGGGAAGATGCTGCCGCCGCAGCTGAACCTGGTGATAGAAATTGAGTTTGCGGACGCCACAACTGCGCTGTGGTCCGAGAACGCCGGGGCGCACCCGGCGGGGGCCACGCTGAGCACCGACTTCGAGATCCAGAACGTCCGAGTTCTGGCCTCCCAGGTCGTCCTGGACTCTGCGCTGGTGGAAGTCCTTCAACCGCGTGCTCCTCTCAGGAAGGTCCCTGGTGTTCAGCTACCCCACGGTGCACACGCAGCAGTCCAGCGTCCCGAACGGCGTGGCGGAACACAACGTCACCGTGGCGCGCGCCTTCACGAAACTCATGGGCGCGTTCGTGACCTTCTGGGACAACGACGCGGGCTCCAAGATCCACTTGCTGGCCAACCCGGGGCAGGACGTGGCCCCCATCGGCGCGGCGAGGCAGGAGGACAGCCTTGTGGAGTCGCAGATGCAGCTGGGCAGCCTGCAGTACCCTCACAACCCCATGAAGGGAGCCTCGGAGCACTTCCACTTCCTCTCCGTCCTCGCGGGCACCTACGACGACACGGTGCGCAACATCGACAACGGCCGCGTGGGCTACCTGCGCCACAGCTTCATTGCCGGCTTTCCCACCGAGCGCGTGCCCAAGATGCCGCTGAGTGGCGTCAGCACCCGCTCGGGCGAACTTGCCCGGTTCACCTTCAAGGGCCTGGACGGCACGATGACGGACCTGTTCATTCATTTGGTGGCCTACCAGCTGGTGACGCTCTCCGGCACGGGCGTCTCTGTGCTTGACTAAGGCCCGGTGTCATGTTTCTTCATTTTTGATGAATCGCGACACCGCTTTTGAGTGCGCCCAAAAACGAAGGCGGGGGTGTCACGCTTCACCATTTTTGGTGAAACGTGACACCGCCCAAAAAACATGCAAAAACATGGACAAAAGGGCTTATTCCAGGCCCGTCGGATTAGACGAAGCCTAAAGAATCAGTCCGGAATGCTCAGCCGCTCCGCAAGCTCCTCCGTGGCCGCGCGCGCAATCTCCTCGCACAGCGCAGCAGGGACGCTGTAGAGCAGCTCGCGGGATTGGCTGACCCTCTCGTACTGCCCCTCCATCAGCCGCGGCCCCCGCTGCGCGGCCCGGAGGTGCCTGCCGTCCTGCCACGCCTCGCTGCGGCTGCCGGGCCTGCACAGGCTCCGCCTCGGCCTCCAGCGCATGTTGGTCCACAGCCGCGTCTGCTTCCTGTACGGAGTTCCGTACTTGCAGTATGTCACGTCCACCCAGGGCAAGCGCTCCATGAACGGCCGGGTCTTCAGCAGCCCGGTGGCCGGGTTCTCTATGACCCACATCAAGGGGTCAAAGTGCGCAATGATCTCAAGGGCGCTGAGCACCAGCGCGTCGCCCTCCAGGAGCCGCCGCGGGCGCGTCGTCAGTGCGCGGCTGTATTCCGCGCAGACCATGTCGAAGTGCCCCGGAAACGTAGTGTAGTCCCAGCTCCGGATGTCGCACAGGATGGTGGGCTCAAACTTCGACACGATGTCCAGGGAGACGACCTCCCAGCCCGCCGCCTCGAAGGCCCTGCCCACCGACTTGGTGCCGCAGAAAAGCTCCAGGAGCCTCGGCATTTTTAAAGAGCAAGATCACCGCCGCTGCGACGACCAAGAAAACTCGCACGTTCATCGGACCGGACTTTTTTCCTACGGATAAAAAAGCCGAGCAATGAAGCTTGCACTCGGGCTGGACGTTCAGACCAATGCCAAGGGGGGGAAGTTCATGTCCATAGAGGACTCCCATCAGGGCGCGCTGGTGTGCAAGGCGGACGTGGAGGTGCTGTGGGAGCCCGGCAACTTCCAGGACGACGGGCCCAAGAGGGTGGGCGTGTGCTTTGCGAGCAACACCGACCTGGGGGCGTGGACGGATGGGGTGGAGCAGGCCGTCGTCGACGACATGATCATCTTCCAGAAGCCCTTTCCGGGGGTCACCCGCGCCGAGCTTGAGAGCCAGCTGCAGCGCGCCGTCAAGGTGAGCGCCAAGGGCAAGCACGTGAAATGCAAGATGGACTTGGAGCGCTGCCTCTTCTGGGACTCCGCCGGCAACCGCGTGCCGCGCCCCGCGGAGTTCGCGCGCCGCAGGGGCCGCGCGCTTGTGGAGGCCCGGCACGTGTGGCTGATGGCCAGGCAGTGGGGCGTGCGCTTCGAGGTGCGCCACCTCATGCTGGAGCCCCTGGAGGCGCCGTGCTGCCCGTTCTAGGCCTCCAGCAGCTCGGAGCTCGTGGCCCTTGACGCGCCCACGTACAGGTGGCGCAGCGTGAGGTGGCAGGACTCCAGGTCCAGGCGGACGCGGTTGTGGAGGGTGAGCCCCTGGCAGGTCACTGCGTGGCTGGGCCGGGTGGCCCGCAGCAGCTCCTGGTTCTTCAGCCGCATGCCGTTGTCCAGCCTCACTCCGTCCGGCTCCACGTCCGCCACGGCCACAAAGACGCCCTTGGGAATTTTTCCGCCGGCCCCGATGAGGCGCAGCCCCGGCCACACCCTCATGCTCTGCGGGCTGTTTTGGGGTGTTGCAGTTTGGCTACACCCATTGGTTGTTTGGCAACAACCCATGTGGATGACTTCCAGCTCCAAGAGCTTGGAACCCTCCGGCGCCAGGGCGCGGTTCGCCGCTGCGTTGACGGCCATGCGCTTGCTGTGGCTGATGACCAGCGTGGTGTCCGGCCACCCGGGCTTGGAGGGGTAGAGCTCCTTCAGCCTCGCCTTGGCCTGCTCCAGCGTGGGGCACGCCTCCTCGCCGACCCGCAGCCACTTCACGAAGTCGAAGATGCCGGGGCCGGAGCGCATGTTCTCCGTGAGCTCGTGCCTGTGCCCGCCGGCCAGGTCGCGGATCAGCTGGCTGTGCTCCAACGGCGCGCTGATGGGCCGCCCGGCCCAGGAGTCCAGCACGGCCGGCAACTGCCGGAAGTCTCCCAGCAGCAGGAACTTCACGTCGGCGTTCAGCCCCACGCACGCCAGGTCCGCCCAGAGCGCCATGTCCAGCTGCGTGATCTCCTCCTCCACCAGCCAGTCCAGCTTTTGCGCGCTGCCGCCGCGCACGTACCTGCGCACCCAGTGGTCGGCCGTCTGCGCCCCCAGGCCCAGGTTCTGCGCGGAGCAGTGCGTCTTTGAGACGAGGTGCACCGCCTCGCCCTGCTCTCGCAGCCTCGCCACAATGGTCCGGGCCAGGTGCGTCTTTCCGGTGCCCGGCAGGCCCGTGAGCAGCAGGGAGTTGCCCGCCAGGCAGTGGCTTATAGGTTCGTCCACTCCGTTCCACCTCCGCTGTTTGGGGCGCTCCGCCTCCATGCGCGGCGCCCTGCCGCCCAGCAACGGCTTCGTCTCTTCCACGCGGTAGACGGGCGTGCCGTCCGGGTGGCGCAGCGCCTCCAGCGCCCGCAGCCGCCCCGCGAAGCGCTTCGGCAGCCGCTGCGTCAGCAGGCAGTCCGTCTTCACCTGCGCGAGGTACCGCGGCGGCGCGTCCAGGATGCGCCGGGCCTTGGCCACCATGCAGTGCTCGAAGCCCAGGACCGCGTCGTGGATGGGGCGGTAGGTGCCGTTGCTCAGCATCCTCCTGGCGTAGACGAAGTCCCACACCATGCCCCCCTCGTAGGCGAAGGCCTGAGAGAAGTCCGCGCCCGCGCCGTCCAGCTCGCTGCTGCTGCTGCGCAAGCTGTAGACCACCTCCGTGCTGCGCGCCCACAGGCCTATCATCGCGTTCACGCTGAGCTTGGCCATGTGCTCCTCGCCTTCGGGCCACGCGGCGTCCATGCGCTCCAGCGCGCGCCGCAGCGTCGCCGCGTCCACGTGGCTCCGCGCAGAGATGCCCAACACGATGTGGTCCCAGCGGCAGACGCCCAGGTCCAGCATCGCGGCCAGCGAAACCTTCGGGTACCAGCCGGGCCCCACGTACGGCAACAGGTTGAGGCAGGCTGCCTCGCGTCGCAGCAGCCCTCCACAAAGCCCAGGTCCGGCAGCACGCCGTCCACGGGCTCAACGCCGTCCGCCGGGCACAGGATGGGCAGGGGGAAGGGGGCGTTGGCCAGTCAAAGACCAGAGGAGGCAGCTTGGGGCTCCGGACGTACTCCATGACTCCGGGGGCCACGCGGCTCTCCAGGCTGGTGGGCTGCGCGCTCTCCCTCAGCGTCTTCTCGCTGTGGCAGTCGCCGCACAGCGCCTGCAAAGTCTGCACGCTGCCCGCAAAGGCCTGCCTCACCGGCACCACGTGGTCCAGCTCGCAGGTGCCTGCCGTCAGCCCGCAGCCGCACAGCGCGCACTTGCCGCCCTGCGCGGCCAAGGTCTGCTGCCTCTCCGCCGCGCCGGGCACTTCCCGCTTCGCCTTCAGCAGCTTCAAAAAAATCTCGTGCGCCAAGCCGGCCAGGCGCTGGCCCCGGTACTCCTGCCCCAGCGCCTCGCACCACCTCCGCAGCACCTCGTGCTCCTCCGGCAGCTCTCGGATCCTGGTGTCCTCAGCCTCAGCCCGCAGTACTGCGCCGGGCTGCTGATGGCCACCTTGGGGCTCTCGCCGGCGGCCATGAGCTGGCGCCGCGCTCCCGCAGGTCCTCGCACCAGAACAGCCCCGGCTGCACGTCCGCGGCGTCGAAGCGCCTCCACTCTTGGATGGGCGGCAGGGTCTGCCTCGCCTCGCCCCGGTAGAGCACGCGCGCCGCCTGCCGCTCCAGCACCCGCTTCACGGCCCTGTACATGTAGCAGTGCCCGTCGAAGGCCAAAAAGCACACGGTGCGGTGCTCCTTCAGCGCCGGGTCGTAGCTGTCCACCAGGTCGCCCTGCGAGCTCAGCACGCGCATCGGCGCGTTGCGCCACACGCAGAACTCTCGCACCTCCTCGGCGGAGATGCCGAGGCGCCTCCAGTCGTGGCGCAGCAAGGCGTCGAAGTCCGCGCACACCTCCTCCACGCTCAGCTGCAGCAGCTCGGCCAGCTGCCGGGGCACGCAGAGCGGCTTGTCCTCGAAGGCGCTCGGCAGCACGTCCTCCTCGCAGGGCAGCTGGAAGCTCACGCTCCTCAGGCCCCTCATGCGCTGGCACAGGAGCGTCTCCACCTCGGTCCTGGAGTTCCTGTAGTGCGTGCTCTGGGTGCTGACCACCCAGTGCCCCTCAGGGTCGAGGAAGTAGGTCTCGTCCGAGAGCTGCAGGATGGGGCCGCCCGGGTCCAGCGAGGCCTCCACTTGTTGCCTGACCCGCTGCGCCACCTGCTCCTCCGTGAGGAGCGCCGGGTGCCTCGTGGCGCCGCCCAGCTCGTTCACCGGCAGCCAGTCCCTGCGCTCGTAGCCCGCGCCGGCGTTCCGCCCGCTGCGCCGCCTGCCCCGGATGATCACCGGCACGTGGACCAGGTACTCGTAGTACTTGTCGCGGAAGAAGCCCTTCCCCAGCTTGGTCAGCCGGTGCTCTCCGCCCTGCAGGGAGCGCACGAGCTTCTTCTGCCCGTTGCGCAGCAGGATGTAGTCGTTGGGCCCCTCGCGGATGAGGGGCTGGTTGTAGTCGAAGTCCTTGCTGGGAGGCCGCAGTCCCAGGTGGGAGTAGTAGTGCTGGCCCGCCCGGGTCAGCTGCCCGTCCGCGCGCGAGAGCAGCGCGTAGGCCCCCGGGCCGCGCCGCAGGTTCAGCACGACGGCAATCCGCCCCCGTGCGAGCCCGGGCGCCGCCGTCCGCGGCCTCCGTGATCTGCTGTCGTTGTCTCGCCCAACTTGCCATTCTTTTTTTACGGGTCCAGTTTTTTTTTGGTTGGCGCATTCTCCCCGATCATGCGTGCCCGTATGATCGGGGAGAATAGCATGCTCTGCCAGGAAGGGGGGCAGCTTCCGGGGTGCGTTCAAACGGGTTACGCCATCAGAGCGTTTTCGCGGCGGGCGGGCTGGTGCCTGTAGGGTTTAAACACAGCTGGCTTTCAACAAGCCACTATTTGCTCGAGAAGCAAGCTCTGCGACGGCGACTCTCTCCGAGTGCGAGCGCGAGGCGCGCGAGGCGGCAGCGAACCTGGTGCTGTCTACCGTCCTTCCGCACTCCGTGAGAATGGGGACTCGCGTGCTCGAGACCCTGGGCGACATGCGGGAGATACTGTCCTACCACAGCATCGGCTGCAAGCAGGCTCTGCCCATCTTTGAAGAACTCGTCAAGGCCGGCCAGGAGCCCGCGGGTGAAGACTACCCGGCGACGAACTTGGAGCATCGCCTGGTGGAGTGGTTTGATCGCCGCGAAGCCGCCCCGGACACTCCGCCCGTGAAGCCTCAGTCTCCGCGCCAGCCCATTTTCCTGAACTTGAAGAGGAAGGCGAGCGAGGCGAGCGAGGAGAGCGAGCCAGAGAAGCCGGAGCCGGAGCCGCAAACCTTCTTGCTGCCAAGGGCCGCCGAGCCGCGAGAGGAGGATTTCATGAGGAACAAGGCCGCTCCCGTCTTCCACAGCAGCAACCACGTTCTGGTTCCCTGCGAGTTCCGCCACACGGGCCCGGGTGTGTCCGAAGCAGAACTGCTGGAGTGCCTTTACAGCGTGGGGGACGACAAGTACCAGGGCAAAGGTTGCGCTTGGATGGCGTGGCGCCTCGTGGGCCAAGCTCATCCTCCTGACGTCGGCCACCACGTCGTGCTTCGACCCGAAAGAGGGGCAAACTTGTGGGTCTTCTTCCACAAGCCCACCATGAAGCTGCTGCCCCATCCTCCGGCGTCCACCCAGCTCTACAAGCTTGGCAAGGGGAAGCTTCACGATGTCGTGAAGCTGATGGCCAACTGCTTGGAGCAGAAGGGGACCATGCGGGCCATGAGTCGGGGCGAGTACGACGGCCTTGTTGCAGCAAACGAACCTCCGGCGCCAGAGTTCTCCCCACGACGGGTTTTGAAGAACTACGGCGATATGACGACGTCCGAGTTCCAGAGCCATCTCATCAAGCTCGACACGACCTTCCGAGGCGACAAGGCCCTTGAACACCGGCAAGCGCCCGCCGAACAGTGAGGACGAGTTCGTGCACTTGCAGAGCAGGGCCCTCTTGCAGCTCCGCAAGCAACTCCAGGACGACCAGTTGCAAACGGAGAGCCTGCTGGTGTCGCGCCATCGCCAACTTCTGATGACCGACTTCGTCATCAACGAGAGCACCGTGAACTGCTGGTGGTACAACCCCGAGGTCCACCAGAAGCAGCCACTGGACTTTTTCGAGGCCTACGGGCGAGCTCGCGACGAGCGAAGGCCTTGATCTTCTACGGAGACAGCGGCAAGGGGGAAACTCCCCTGGCAAGTTGCCTGGCAGCCATGGTAGCCCGCGACGTGGGTCTGGACGAGTTCGTCATGGTGTCCAGCCCGGACATGCTGCGATCCGCGGTCGAGCGCAGCCTCCTGCGCGACGAGAGGCCTTTGCTCCTGGACGAGCTTCAGATCAGCAGCAGCAACATCGACGCCCAAGGCGGGGGAGTGGACACGCTGAAGCATCTCCTCGGTCTGTCGCCCGACTTGCCAGCCACCATCAAATGTCTCTGTATGTTCATCCACAGTACATCTTTCTAGGGTTCTTTCTTCCAGGTCGCCCACAAGCTGCCATTACAGGGGGTCGTAGACTGTCTCTGACATGCCGAGCCGGTACCAACAACCCACGAAGTTGGAGCCGTGCCGAGCCGGCACAGGCAGGCGAAGAGGAAGCTCTCGGCCCGATCAAGTTGTAGGTGCGCACGATGTTCCAGGGGTTCACCGCCAGGGTCAGGGTGTAGTCGTCCACGCTCACTGCGCCCGCGGTGTGCGTGGCCAGGACCACGCTGCAGCCGCTGCTGGGGCGAACCGTCCAGTTTACCAGCGAGAACTCCGTGGGGGCCAGGATCTTGCTCTCCTATTGGCGGCCACCACCTCGTCGGCCCCTCCGTCGTCCGAACTGCTATCTCAGGCCGAGGCCGCCTCCCGTGAACTCCGAGCTTGCCGCAAGGAGGCTCTCTCTTTAGAGGGGGTTTCCAAATGGCTTATATTCTACCTGAGAGGCTTCTAGCACTCGTCCGTCCAGCATTTGACCTCGTCCTGCGAAGGATTCGAAGTCTAAAACGCTGCGTGAGGCGTGAGGCTGCAAAATAGTGACCCCTAGATACGCTTGCAATTTGGCTCCAGGTTGCATTTCAAGCGAGCCAACCTTTGCAGGGCTAAGAAAAACACAAAAAAAAAGAAAACAAGGGGTCCCAAAAAAAGGGGTCCCCGAAAAAAAGGGAAAAGGGGTTTCCTTTGGCAAAGCTTGACATCGCTTGAAATGCAACCTGGAGCCAAATTGCAGCGCAGATCTAGGGGTCACTATTTTGCAGCCTCACGCCTCCACGCAGCGTTTTAGACTTCGAATCCTTCGCAGGACGAGGTCAAATGCTGGACGGACGAGTGCTGGGAGCCTCTCAGGTAGAATGTAAGCCATTTGGGAACCCCCTCTAAAGAGAGAGATACCGGGAATGCAGGGATTCCCTGCATTGAACTCCCCCCAAGATTTGATTCAGAGTGCGCCAAGCCGCTGAACCCCCACAGTCTCCGGGCTCCTTGCTATATGTGCTATATGTGCTATATCTTACACGCCAAGCCGCTGAACCCCCACAGTCTCCGGGCTCCTTGCTATATGAGCTATATGTGCTATATCTTACACGCCAAGCCGCGGAACCCCCACTCTCCCCCAGCTCCTTGCTATATGTACTATATGTGCTATATATTCTGTACGCGCGAAATCTGTAGTATATGTGCTATATAGGGCCATATAGCACATATAGCACATATAGCAAGGACCCGGGGGAGAGTGGATGTTCAGTGGCTTGCCTTGTGAGATATAGCACATATAGCACATATAGCAAGCTCAGTGGCTTGCCTTGTGAGATATAGCACATATAGCACGTATAGCAAGGGCCCGGGGGACTGTGAGGGTTCGGCGGCTTGGTGCCTGCCGCCTGCCTGGCATCGAAGCCTCCCGGCCGCGCCACCTGCCCGGCATCGAAGCCTCCAGCCTACCGAGCCTGCGCCAAGGTCGGGATTCTTCCCAGGAAAAAAATTCCAGTCCTTTTGTGGGAGGACTGCAGCACGCTTTTTTTTGCCAATGGCTGCGAGGCCCCAGGATTGCCTCCTTCAATCCTGTTGTCACCCCAGGATTGAGGGGAACTCCACGCGGAACTCCACGCGGGCAACTCGGAAAAAAAGGGACATGCCTGTTTCCAGTTCCGAACTCCACGCGGGCAACTCCGAAAAAATGTGTTTCCAGTTCCGAACTCCACGCGGGCAACTCCGAAAAAATGGGACATGCCTGTTTCCAGTTCCGAACTCCACGCGGGCAGCAACCAAAAAATGGTTGGTGCCTGTTTCCAGTTCCGAGGCACTTCGAAAGCACAAGTGCCACTTGTGCTTTCGAGCATCACAGTCCTGCCCGGCATCGGAGGCTTCGATACCTAGCGCGCCACATTCCTGCCGCGCCACCTGCCCGGCATAGAAGCCCGGCCGCGCCACCTGCCCGGCATTGGAGCCGCGCCAGTGATGTCGCATATCACCAACTACGAAGCAGTGTCCGATTATGTCGGACACTGGCTCCACACCTAGCGCGCCACCCGGCCGCGCCACCTGCCCGGCATAGAAGCCTCAACCCGGCCGCGCTTGCGCCACCCGAGGTCCAGGAAAAAAAATTCCAGTTGTCCCGTGGGGGGACGACTGTAGCACGCTTTTTATTTGACCGGTGAGGTCTTGCGATTTGACCGGCAAAATCGGTCAAATCATCAAATTGAGTCACATTGCAGCCGCGCTACTTCCGAAAAAAAAACCCTGGTGCGGGCCTGGTGCGGGCCTCGCTTTCAAGGTCACCCACGGACTGTGTACTTGCGGAAACTTGCGCCGAAGAGGGGTTGGTGCGTTTGACACACCAACAAGCGGTGGCGCCTGTGAGGGGGTGTTGTGTCAAACACACCAACCCCCGAATCACGAGGAAACTTCTCCGAACGGCCGGAATGCCACTCCAAGACCGAAGCCGCGGAGCCGGCGCTTTGCGGGATATCCACTGGACTAAGGCGGCGAGAACATATGTAAACATGTTTGAAGGACCTGTTACCGGCAATATCCCGGAGGTCCTGGACAACGGAGAGGTGACTGACGGCACGCACGTCACAGCAGGGCAGCTGGCCCTCGCTCTGACGCCGTACGCTCAAGTAACGGACCTGGCGGTGAACACGGCAGCCGCCGGCAACAACGCGGCCGCCATCCAGTCCCTGGACGACAGAGTCACCGCGGAGCTGGCGTCAAAGCTGGACAGCAGCGCGCTGGCGCCGGCGATTGCGCCCCTGGCCACGGCTGCGGCCCTGGCCACCACGGACGGGCAGGTGGCCGCGCACGGAAGCAGCATCTCCGCGCTGCAGAGCTCGCTGACCACGGGCCTCTCCAACAAGGCAGACCAGTCGGCCTTCGACGTGCTGGAGGGCGTGGTTGCCACCAAGAGCACCCCGGACGGCGTGGACCTGAAGCTGTCCAACTACAGCACCACGGCGGCCATGAACGGCACCATCGCCTCGGCCAACAACGCCACGCTGGCCACGGTGGCCGCCAACTACGGCCTCAAGACGGTGGTGGACCAGCACTCCCTAGACATAGCGGCGAGGATCACGCCGCTGGAGGTGGACACCAAGGTGGCCAACGCTCTCCTGGGGGCTGTCACCGCCGCGGCGCTGGCCTCGAGCTCGCGAGCAGAGACGCCACCATCTCGGGGCTGCAGGCCTCCAAGGCGGACGCCAGCGCCCTGACTGCGTACGCCCTGCAGTCGGCCGTGGACACTTCCTCTGAGGTGGACTCTAAGATAGCAGCGGCCCTCCTAAACGCAGTCACCACGGCGGCCCTGGACGCCGCCCTCCTCGGCAAGGCGGACGCCAGCGCGCTGGCCTCCCTGCTCTCCACGGTGGACGGACTTCCACTGGAGGTAGACACCAAGATAGCAAATGCGCTGCTGGGCCTCGCCACCGAGGCCTTCGTCGCAGCGCAGCATGCTAGCCGGGACGCCAGCATCACGGCGCTCCAGGCCTCCAAGGCCGACGCGGCGCTGCTGGCCTCGTACGCCACGAACGCCGCGCTCTCCGCCAGCGAGACCGCGCTCCAGAGCGCCCTCGACGCAATCCTCGCGGAGCTCGCCGCCCTGCAGCTTTCCGGCAGCGGAGTTGTTAACGCGCCGGCCTGGGCGGGCTTCACGACTTGGGAGCTCCTTCGCGGAAGCAACGTCGTTCGCAACCTGGGAGTCACGGAGGCAGCCTCGGCGCTGCAGATAGCAGTGCGCTTTCCGGACGACGGAGGGGCCGACGAGGTGGTGGCCGCCATAGGAGAGCAGATCCTGGGCCCCACGGACGTCTCGCTGTCAAACTGGACGGTTCGCCCCAGCAGCGGCTGCAGCGTGGTCCTGGCCACGCACACCGCGGGAGTAAGCGTGGACGGCTACACCCTGACCCTGGCGGCGAACCCGTGGAACATGGTGCGCACCTACAACTTGACGCCCGGCAGAGAGCTGCTCTTCGCCTGCCGCTACCGGCTCGGCACGGCCTCCAACTTCGTGGTGTACATGTCCGAGGCAGACAACGTCTACGACCCATTGTACGGCAGCTTCGTGGGCGACCAGGCTGCCTGGAGCACGGCCAAGATGTACTTCACCGTGCCGCCCAACGGAGTGGCGAAGCTGCACTTCGGGGCGCACTTCCAGGCGCCGGGCCTGCCCAACCAAACGGCCGGAACGGTGGACGTCTACGGCCTCCAGATCCTGGACGCAACCCTGGAGGCCGGCAACACAGCGGAGGAGGACACGGCGGCCTCGGCGCTGCTGCTGAAGCACGAGTTCCTCGACGGAGGGACCGACGACGTCACGCTGGCCACCCTGGGCGAGGTGCTGCTGGAGCCCACGCTCACCACGCTAGGCAACTTCCTGGTGCGCTCCAACAGCCAGAGCTCCGTGGCCTCGGCCAGCTTCACGGTGGGAGGCTTCCAGCTGGAGGGCTACGCCATGACCCTGAGCGCCTTCGCCTGGAACATTGTGCGCACCTACACCCTGGCGCCGGGGAGACGCTACTCTTTCGGCTGCCGGTACCGGCTGGGCACGGCCTCCAACCGGGTAATGTACGTCAGCGCGGCCGACAACGACTACGTGGGCGTCACCGGCACCTTCCTCGGCACGCCCTCGCAGGGCGTCTGGAGCACGGCGCGCCTGGACTTCTCGGTGCCGCCTGGCGGAATCGCGAAGCTGCACTTCGGAGCCTTCGGCGGGTCTATCCCCGGGCTGGTGCAGCAGTCGGCGGGCACGCTGGACCTGTACAGCATGCAGATCAGGGCCAGTGCCTTCGAGGGAGAGTCTGTCTCAGTAACGGACCTGCTGGCGGACTCGCTGGCCCTCACGGGCTCGGCCACGCTGGACGGGCTCACCGCGCAGGGCAACGTGGGCTGCGACCAGCTGCTGTGCAACGACGTGAACTGCACGGACGTGTTCACCACGGGTGTGGACGCCTCGGGCGCCATTTCCTGCGCAGCGCTCACAGCCACAGGCGCTGACGTCCACAGGGCCGTGTCAGGCAGCTCACTGAGCATCACCGGCGCGGCCAGCGTGGGCCTGCTGAGCTCCGCCACAGGAATCACGGGCAGCACACTCACCATCAACAACACGGCCAACGCCGGGAACTTCACCACGGTGGGCGACGTGTCCACGGGGACATTGACGGCCTCGGGCGCAGCGACCGCGGCGAGCTTCGCAGCCACCGGGGCGCTCACGGGCGCCACGCTGACGATCACCGGGGCGGCCTCCACGGGCCCGCTGGACTGCGAGAGCCTGGACTGCACCTACACGGCCACGAGCGGCGGAGTGTCGACGGGCAGCGTGGTCTGCGGCGACGTGACGAGCTCGGGCACGGTCTCCGCGCCGCAGCTCTTCGCCTCCAACACGCTCCCCGTGACCAACACCTCCGACTTCTCGGACGATCTCTTCTGAACATCAAGGGTCCAAACAGTTGGGGGGCGCAATGAATCTCAAGGGCGCTGAGCACCACGCGTCCGACCCTCCAGGAGCCGCCGCGGGCGCGTCGTCAGCGCGCGCTGTATTCCGTGCAGACGGGGCTGGCCCAGACCATGTCGAAGTGCCCCGGCGGGAACGTCGTGTAGTCCCAGCTCCGGATGTCGCAGAGGATGGTGGGCTCAAATTTCGACACGATGTCCAGGGAGACGACCTCCCATCCCGCCGCCTCGAAGGCCCTGCCCACCGACTTGGTGCCGCAGAAAAGCTCCAGGAGTCTCGGCATTTTTAAAGAGCAAGATCACCGCCACTGCGACGACCAAGAAGACTCGCGCGTTCATCGGACCGGACTTTTTTCCTACGGATAAAAAAAGGAGCCGAACTTCGCAATGAAGCTTGCACTCGGGCTGGACGTTCAGACCACTGCCAAAGGGGGGAAATTCATGTCCATAGAGGACTCCCATCAGGCGCGCTGGTGTGCAAGGTGGACGTGGAGGTGCTGTGGGAGCCCGGCAACTTCCAGGACGACGGGGCCAAGAGGGTGGGCGTGTGCTTTGCGAGCAACACCGACCTGGAGCTGTGGACGGAGGAGGTGGAGCAGGGCGTCATCGACAACATGATCGTCTTCCAGAAGCCCTTTCCGGGGGCCGCCCGCACCGAGCTTGAGAGCCAGCTGCAGCGCGCCGTCAAGGTGAGCGCCAAGGGCAAGCACGTGAAGTGCAAGATGGACTTGGAGCGCTGCCTCTTCTGGGACCCGGCCGGCAACCGCGTGCCGTGCCCCGCGGAGTTCGCGCCGCAGGGGCCGCGCGCTTGTGGAGGCCCGGCACGTGTGGCTGATGGCCAGGCAGTGGGGCGTGCTCTTTGAGGTGCGCCACCTCATGCTGGAGCCCCTGGAGGCGCCGTGCTGCCCGTTCTAGGCCGCCTCCAGCAGCTCGGAGCTCGTGGCCCTTGAGGCGCCCACGTTCAGGTGGCGCAGCGTGAGGTGGCAGGACTCCAGGTCCAGGCGGACGCGGTTGTGGAGGGTGAGCCCCTGGCAGCTGGCGTAGGTAACTGCGTGGCTCGGCCGGGTGGCCCGCAGCAGCTCCTGGTTCTTCAGCCGCATCCCGTTGTCCAGCCTCACTCCGTCCGGCTCCACTTCCGCCACGGCCACAAAGACGCCCTTGGGTATCTTCCCGCCGGCCCCGATGAGGCGCAGCCCCGGCCACCCTCATGCTCTGCGGGCTGTTCTGTGTTTGCCATTTTGGGTCTCACCCAAATCTATGTGGATGACTTGTGTCTCCAATTGGAGCAGCTTTGAGGCCTCCGGCGCCAGGGCCCGGTTCGCCGCTGCGTTGACAGCCATGCGCTTGCTGTGGCTGATGACCAGCGTGGTGTCCGGCCACCCGGGCTTGGAGGGGTAGAGCTCCTTCAGCCTCGCCTTGGCCTGCTCCAGCGTGGGGCTCGCCTCCTCGCCGACCCGCAGCCACTTCACGAAGTCGAAGATGCCGGGGTCGGAGCGCATGTTCTCCGTGAGCTCGTGCCTGTGCCCGCCGGCCAGGTCGCGGATCAGCTGGCTGTGTCCAACGGCGCGCTGATGGGCCGCCCGGCCCAGGAGTCCAGCACGGCCGGCAGCTGCCGGAAGTCTCCCAGCAGCAGGAACTTCACGTCGGCGTTCAGCCCCACGCAGACCAGGTCCGCCCAGAGCGCCATGTCCAGCTGCGTGATCTCCTCCACCACCAGCCAGTCCAGCTTTTGCGCGCTGCCCCCGCGCACGTACCTGCGCACCCAGTGGTCGGCCGTCTGCGCCCCCAGGCCCAGGTTCTGCGCGGAGCAATGCGTCTTGGACACCAGGTGCACCGCCTCGCCCTGCTCTCGCAGCCTCGCCACAATGGTGCGGGCCAGGTGCGTCTTCCCGGTGCCCGGCAGGCCCGTGAGCAGCAGGGAGTTGCCCGCCAGGCAGTGGCTTATAGGGTCGTCCACCCCGTTCCACCTCCGTTGTTTGGGCCGCTCCGCCTCCATGCGCGGCGCCCGGCTGCTGCCCAGCAACGGCTTCGTCTCTTCCACGCGGTAGACCGGCGTGCCGTCCGGGTGGCGCAGCGCCTCCAGCGCCCGCAGCCGCTCCGCGAAGCGCTTCGGAAGCCGCTGCGTCAGCAGGCAGTCCGTCTTCACCTGCGCCAGGTAGCGCGGCGGCGCGTCCAGGATGCGCCGGGCCTTGGCCACCATGCAGTGCTCAAAGCCCAGCGCCGCGTCGTGGATGGGGCGGTAGGTGCCGTTGCTCAGCAGCCTCCTGGCGTAGACGAAGTCCCACACCATGCCCCCCTCGTAGGCGAAGGCCTGGGAGAAGTCCGCGCCCGCGCCGTCCAGCTCGCTGCTGCTGCTGCGCACGCTGTAGACCACCTCCGTGCTGCGCGCCCACAGGCCTATCATCGCGTTCACGCTGAGCTTGGCCATGTGCTCCTCGCCCTCGGACCACGCGGCGTCCATGCGCTCCAGCGCGCGCCGCAGCGTCGCCGCGTCCACGTGGCTCCGCGCGGAGATGCCCAACACGATGTGGTCCCAGCGGCAGACGCCCAGGTCCAGCATCGCGGCCAGCGAAACCTTCGGGTACCAGCCGGGCCCCACGTACGGCAACAGGTTCAGGCAGGACTGCCTCGCGTCGCAGCAGCCCTCCACAAAGCCCAGGTCCGGCAGCACGCCGTCCACGGGCTCAACGCCGTCCGCCGGGCACAGGATGGGCAGGGGGAAGGGGGCGTTGGCCAGCCCGTTGCGCCTGCAGCGCACCACGTCCACGCCGACGTACAGAGCGTCCTTGTGGCGGGACGCTGCGCACGCCTGCGCCTCAAAGACCAGAGGAGGCAGCTTGGGGCTCCGGACGTACTCCATGACTCCGGGCGCCACGCGGCTCTCCAGGCTGGTGGCTGCGCGCTCTCCCTCAGCGTCTTCTCGCTGTGGCAGTCGCCGCACAGCGCCTGCAGGGTTTGCACGCTGCCCGCAAAGGCCTGCCTCACCGGCACCACGTGGTCCAGCTCGCAGGTGCCGGCCGTCAGCCCGCAGCCGCGCAGCGCGCACTTGCCGTCCTGCGCGGCCAGGGTCTTCTGCCTCTCCGCCGCGCCGGGCACTTCCCGCTTCGCCTTCAGCAGCTTCAGGAAGATCTCGTGCGCCAAGCCGGCCAGGCGCTGGCCCCTGTACTCCTGCCCCAGCGCCTCGCACCACCTCCGCAGCACCTCGTGCTCCTCCGGCAGCTCTCGGATCCTGGTGCCCCACCTCAGCCTCAGCCCGCAGTACTGCGCCGGGCTGCTGATGGCCACCTTGGGGCTCTCGCCGGCGGCCATGAGCTGGCGCCGCGCCTCCCGCAGGTCCTCACACCAGAACAGCCCCGGCTGCACGTCCGCGGCGTCGAAGCGCCTCCACTCTTGGATGGGCGGCAGGGTCTGCCTCGCCTCGCCCCGGTAGAGCACGCGCGCCGCCTGCCGCTCCAGCACCCGCTTCACGGCCCTGTACATGTAGCAGTGCCCGTCGAAGGCCAGGAAGCACACGGTGCGCACCAGGTCGCCCTGCGAGCTCAGCACGCGCATGGGGGCGTTGCGCCACACGCAGAACTCTCGCACCTCCTTGGCGGAGATGCCGAGGCGCCTCCAGTCGTGGCGCAGCATGGCGTCGAAGTCCGCGCACACCTCCTCCACGCTCAGCTGCAGCAGCTCGGCCAGCTGCGGGGGCACGCAGAGCGGCTTGTCCTCGAAGGCGCTCGGCAGCACGTCCTCCTCGCAGGGCAGCTGGAAGCTCACGCTCCTCAGGCCCCTCATGCGCTGGCGCAGGAGCGTCTCCACCTCGGCCCTGGAGTTCCTGTAGTGCGTGCTCTGGGTGCTGACCACCCAGTGCCCCTCAAAGTCGAGGAAGTAGGTCTCGTCCGAGAGCTGCAGGATGGGGCCGCCCGGTCCAGCGAGGCCTCCACCTGTTGCCTGACCCGCTGCGCCACCTGCTCCTCCGTGAGGTGCGCCGGGTGCCTCGTGGCCCCGCCCAGCTCATTCACCGGCAGCCAGTCCCTGCGCTCGTAGTTCCGCCCGCTGCGCCGCCTGCCCCGGATGATCACCGGCACGTGGACCAGGTACTCGTAGTACTTGTCGCGGAAGAAGCCCTTGCCCAGCTTGGTCAGCCGGTGCTCTCCGCCCTGCAGGGAGCGCACGAGCTTCTTCCGCCCGTTGCGCAGCAGGATGTAGTTGTTGGGCCCCTCGCGGATGAGGGGCTGGTTGTAGTCGAAGTCCTTGCTGGGGGGCCGCAGGCCCAGGTGGGAGTAGTAGTGCTGGCCCGCCCGGGTCAGCTGCCCGTCCGCGCGCGAGAGCAGCGCGTAGGCCCCCGGGCCGCGCCGCAGGTTCAGCACGACGGCACCATCCGCCGGCGCCGCCGTCCGCGGCCTCCGTGATCTGCTGTCGTTGTCTCGCCCAACTTGCCATTCTTTTTTTACGGGGCCAGTTTTTTTTGGTGGGCCGCGCATTCTCCCCGGGTATACTTGCCCGTAAAGGCCGGGGAGCTTTTTTACACGGTTTTGCGCTGAAAAATGCTATTCTTCTTGTCCGTATATCTATATACGGACCGGAAGAATAGCTCGTTTTGCGCGATTTTTCGCATGACATGACATGATTTTTTGCATGGTTTTGCATGGTGTTGCATGGTTTTTGCTTGGAATCGGCATGTGGTGCACCCCCCCAAACCCCCGAAGTTTTTTTCCCTGTCAGGCTGCCGTGCTTGTGAGGTCATCCTGGCGAAGCAACTGCGGGGGGTCTGGCGCTGGGGCTGGGGGGTGGGCAGTGCCGAGCAGGCACTTAGGAGTGCCGAGCAGGCACTGTAGGAGTGCCGAGCAGGCACAGTGCCGAGCAGGCACTTAGAGTGCCGAGCAGGCACAGTGCCGAGCAGGCACTTTAGGAGTGCCGAGCAGGCACGTAGGATTGGTACTGGCTTGCCCAACAGACCGCTCATGTGAGTCATGGCCCCGGGTTTGGCTTAGTACTGGTCTGCCCAACGGGTTAGTCAGACGAAGGGGGGTCGGAGCTCGGAGTTTTTTTGGCCCCTTATAGGAACCTATAGGAACATATAGGAATCTTATAGGAAACTCATAGGAAACCCATAGGAAGGCCATAGGAAAAGAAGAAGAGGGCTTCCTACAGGTTTCCTATGGGTTTCCTATGGGTTTCCTATGGGTTTCCTATAAGATTCCTATAGGTTCCTATAGGTTCCTATAAGGGGGGCCGCCGCCCGGCCCCGTTCAGGTTTGATACTGGCCCGCCCAACCTGCGCTCGGTACTGGCTCGCCCAACTGGGCCCGATTTTGGCTTGGCAGGAGGCTTCGATGCCAGGCAGGTGCCGAGGCTTCAATGCCAGGCAGGTTACGTGGTTTGGCACTCCCGAAGCGCTGTGCCGTGACCGTGTGACCGTATGATCCGTATGATCCGTATGATCCGTATGACTCGGGCTGAGGCTTCAATGCCAGGCTTGCCAAGTCATACGAATCATACGAATCATACGGATCATACGGTCATACGGGTCATACGGATCTCCCTGGGCCGGGGCAATGTTCGGCTGGCTGGGGCCGGCATGCCGGAGGCTTCGATGCCAGGCAGGTGCCGAGGCTTCGATGCCAGGCAGGTTACGTGGTTTGGCACTCCCGAAGCGCTGTGCCGTGACCGTATGACCGTATGATCCGTATGATCCGTGAGGCTTCAATGCCAGGCTTGCCGAGTCATACGAATCATACGGATCATACGGATCATACGGATCATACGGTCATACGAATCTCCCTGGGCCGGGGGGCGGTGTTCAGCGGGTTGGGCCGGCGCCGGCGTCGACAAAATGTGGAGATTTTTGCCAGTTTTTTTGGCGCAGTCACTCAACGCCAAAACGGCTAAGAGGGACAGCGGGCCCTTTTTGTTGAGTTTTTGACACCCAACGGGATGGGCTTGGTTCACCCAACCCGCTGGGGCTTGATACTGGTCCGCCCAACCTGCGCTCGATACCGGCTCGCCCAACCCCGTTTTTGATACTGGTTCGCCCAACCCGTTCAGGTTTGATACTGACCCACCCAACCTGCGCTCGATACTGGCTCGCCCAACCTCGTGTTGACACTGGCTCGCCCAACTGGGCCCGTTTTTGCGTGTTTTTGCACGCTTTTGGGATTGCACCCTTTTGCACCCTGATTGCACCCTAATTGCACCCTAATTGCACCCTGATTGCACCCTTCAGCCGGTTGGCTTTTGCACGTTTTTTCTGCTTGTTTGATTGCACCCTTTTCTCATCCTCCTCCCCTCTTTTGCCCGTTTTTGTGTGTTTTTGCAGGCTTTTTGCCCCCTTTTGCACCCTGATTGCACCCTAATTGCACCCTAATTGCACCCTGATTGCACCCTTCAGCCGGTTGACTTTTTGCTAGTTTTTCTGCTTGATTATGGGTTCAGGTTTTTTTCAAGTACTGGCTCGCCCAGCAGGCCCGGGTTTTTTTGGCTTAGTACTGGTCTGCCCAACGGGTTAGTCAGACGAAGGGGGTCGGAGCTCGGAGTTTTTTAGGCCCTTATAGGAACCTATAGGAACCTATAGGAACCTATAGGAACCTTATAGGAAACCCATAGGAAACCCATAGGAAACCCATAGGAAGGCCATAGGAAAAGAAGAAGAGGGCTTCCTACAGGTTTCCTATGTTTCCTATGGGTTCCTATAAGGTTCCTATGGGTTCCTATAGGTTCCTATAAGGGGCCCGCCGCCCGACCCGTTCAGGTTTGATACTGGTCCGCCCAACCTGCGCTTGATACTGGTTCGCCCAACCCCGTTTTTGATACTGGTTCCCCCAACTCCGTTTTGATACTGGCTCTCCCAACGGATTTTTTGCTCCGGTTTTTGGGCTCTATCGCTTGGGCCTCTTTTAGGCAGACCGCATCCAGCCGAGGGTGGGGGGAGCCTGACCGAAGACAGGGGGGGGGTGTGAGACATTGAGACAAGTGAGACAAACACAAAACCGGAATTTGGCTGTTTTTTGAGCAAGTGAGACAAGTGAGACAAAAAATGGGACAAGTGAGACGAACACGAAACCTGTTGATTTTGCTGTTTTGAGCAACTGAGACAAGTGAGACAAGTGAGATAGACACAAAGGCGGCAAAATTCGCTGTTTGTGAGCAATTTTTGCTGAGATATTTGGACAAGTGAGACAAGTGAGACAAATGAGACCATACAGAACTGTCCGGAAAACAATGCCAAATGGACGTTTTTTTGTTTGTCTCACTTGTCTCACTTGTCTCACTTGTCTCAGGGGGGGGTCTCTGGCTCTGGAGAAAAAAAAACTCGTCTCTTCTCAAGGCTTTTCGTGGGACCTGGTCGGAGATCAGGGAGGTGAGACAAGTGAGACAAGTGAGACAAATACAAAACTTGTTGATTTTTTTGCAGTTTTGAGCAACTGACACAAGTGAGAGAAGTGAGACACATGAGATGTACGAAACCTTGCGATTTTTTGCTGTTTTTGAGCATCTGAGACAAGTGAGACAAGAGTCAGACAAATGAGACAAACACGAAACCTGTCGATTTTGATGTTTTTGAGCAACTGATACAAGTGAGACAAGTGAGACAAACACAAAAGCGGCAAATTTGCTGTTTTTCTGATCAATCCTGCTGAGAAATTCAGACAATTGAGGCAAGTGGTGCAAATGAGACCACACAGAGCTGCCCGGAAAACAGCGCAAAATGGCAAGTTTTTTGTTTGTCTCACTTGTCTCACTTGTCTCACTTGTCTCACTTGTCTCAGGGGGACCTCTCTGGCTCTGGGCAAAAAAAAACCTCGTCTCCTCTAGTGGTGAATTTTGCCAAATAGACTTGCTCTTTTTTTCTTGGATGGATTGGATGACGTGAAGAGAGCCATGGCAATGTCTCAATGATACTGGTTCGCGAAACGGGTCTGGGGGGATTCTTTTTTTTTAAGTACTGGTTCGCCCAACGAACGGGTGGTGGAAGTTGGGATGGGCACTGGCTTGCCCAACGGGTAGAGGGGGTCTGCTTGGTACTGGTCTGCCCCAACAGGTGGGGGGCCCAACAAAAGTTTTAGGGGGTTGGGGTTGGTACTAGTCTGCTCAAACGGGCGTGGGGGGTTTGGGGGGTGGTACTGGTCCGCCCAGACACACTGAGACAAGTGAGACAAGCACAAAACGGACCAATTTGGCCTTTTTTTGGTATGAAAGCCTTCCCTGAAACAAGCCATTTTTTACCTGTTTTCTACAATGAAGAGACGGGTCGTTTTTTTTATCAGAGCCAGAGAGACCCCCCTGAGACAAGTGAGACAAGTGAGACAAGTGAGACAAACGCAAAACCGGCCATTTTGGCTGTTTTCCTGCATGAAACCCTCTGTTGGGACGACTGAGACAACTGAAACAAACACAAAAAACGGGCAAATTTGATTGTTTTCTGGTATAACAGCCTCCATTGAGACAAACTGAGACAACCGCTGAGACAAGTGAGACAAAACACAAAAACCAGCCAATTTGGCTCTTTTTTTTCAAGTACTGGTTTGCCCAACGGGCCTGGAGGGGTTTCAGATTTTTTTTTTTCAAGTACTGGTTTGCCCAACGGGTCTGGAGGGGTTTCGGATTTTATTTTTCAAGTACTGGTTTGCCCAACGCGCCTGGAGGGGTTTCAGATTTTTTTTTCGAGTACTGGTTTGCCCAACAGGCCGACCCGTTCAGGTTTGATACTGGCCCGCCCAACCTGCGCTCACTGGCTCGCCCAACTGGGCCCGATTTTGGCTTGGCAGCAGGCTTCGATGTCAGGCAGGTGCCGAGGCTTCAATGCCAGGCAGGTTACCTGGTTGGTACTCCCGAAGTGCCGAGCCGTGGCCGTATGACCGTATGATCCGTATGATCCGTATGATCCGTATGATCCGTATGACTCAGCTGAGGCTTCAATGCCAGGCTTGTCGAGTCATACGGATCATACGGATCATACGGATCATACGGATCATACGGATCATACGGTCATACGGGTCATACGGATCTCCCTGGGCCGGGGCGGTGTTCAGCGGGTTGGGGTCTCCGGCGTCGAAAAAATGTGAAGATGTTGCCAGTTTTTTGGCGCTGCCACCTGTCGTCAAAAACGACGAAGAGTGGCAGCGGGCGTTTTTTGTTGAGTTTTTACTCCGTTTTTGCAGGTAGCATGGATGGCCCCCTGTTTGGAGGCTTGCCGAGGGGGCGTGGTTAGGTACTGGTCTGTCCAACGGGTCTGGGGGGGTTTCGGATTTTTTTTTCAATGGTTCGCCCAACGGGTTTGGAGGGGTTTCGGATTTTTTTTTCAATGGTTCGCCCAACGCGCCTGGAGGGGTTTCGGATTTTTCAATGGTCTGTCCAACGCGCCCGGGGGAATTCGTTTTAAGTACTGGTTCGCCCAACGGGTCTGGAGGGGTTTCGTTTTTTTTTTCAATGGTCTGCCCAACGGGCCCGGGGGGATTCGTTTTTAAGTACTGGTTCGCCCAACGGGTCTGGAAAATTCGGTTTTTCAAGTACTGGCCTGCCAAAGGGCCCGGCATTTTTGGCTTAGTACTGGTCTGCCCAACGGGTCTGGGGATAGGTGTCGGGTTTTTTAAGTTCTGGTTTGCCCAGCAGGTCTGGAGAGGTTTCGGATTTTTTTTCAATGGTCTGCCCAACGTGCCTGGGGGGGATTCGTTTTTAAGTACTGGTTCGCCCAACGGGTACGGGGGGTTCGTTGTTTTAAGTACTGGTCTGCTCAACGGGTCATGACCCAACCAGACGAAGGGTGTCGAGAGCTCGGAGCTTTTTTGGGGCCCTATAGGAACCTATAGGAATCTTATAGGAAACCCATAGGAAACCCATAGGAAGGCCAGAGGAAACCTGTAGGAAGCCCTCTTCTTCTTTTCCTATGGCCTTCCTATGGGTTTCCTATGAGTTTCCTATAAGATTCCTATAGGTTCCTATAGGTTCCTATAAGGAGCCCCAACAACCCTCGGACTCACTGCCATGGTTTGATGCTGGTCCGCCCAACCCGTTTGGGCTTGATACTGGTCCGCCCAACCCGATTGGTTTGCCGAGGACCCAAACCCTAAAGGGACATTTGCACGGTTTTGCGCCACAAAATGCTATTCCTCCAGGGTGTACATGTATGTACGGCCTGTAAGAATAGCTCGTTTTGCACGGTTTTGCGCTGAAAAAATGCTATTCTTACAGGGCCTACATTTATGTAGGGCCTGGAGGAATAGCTTTTTTTGCACGGTTTTGCGCAACAAAATGCGATTCCTCCAGTGCCTACATCAATGTAGGCACTAGAGGAATAGCTTTTGCACGGGTTTTGCACGGTTTGCCCATGCCAGCCCCGCTCATTTGATGGGTTCGCCCAACCCGTTGGTTTCCCGAGCACCCCAAACCCTAACCCAAAAGGGCTTGAGCAGGCTCCGGGAATTCCCCAGCCTGCGCAATGTCTCGAAAC